>CBVK0100043444.1:654-35065 GCA_900067695.1 Picea abies | reverse complement strand
GCTCTTCCGATCTCACATTAAGCATGGTGAATTCACTATGCTTAATTCACTGTGCTTAAAAAAATAGTGAATTAAAAGCACAATGAATTAACTGTGCTTAATTCATTGTTTAATAGGCTAATTACACTAATTATCCTAATTACACTAATTTATATTAATTCAAATTGCACTAATTTACACAAAATTACACTAATTTAAAAAAATATAACATACCTACTATAACAACAACAACAACAACAGAGCATAGTGAATTCACTGTGCTTAATTCACTGTGCCTAATTACGCTAATTATGATAACTAGCCTAATTACACTAAATTAGGCTAATTTAAATTACACTAATACAATTTACACTAAATTACAATAATTTAAAAAAATGTAACATACCTGCTATAACAACATCCAACAACACCAACAATGACAAAACACAGTGAATTCACTATTCTTAATTAACTGTGCTTAAAAAAGCACAATGAATTAGCCACATTGAATTCACTATGTTGTGCTTATGCTTAATTCATTGTGCCTAATTATGCTAATTAGGCTAACTAGCCTAATTACACTAAATTAGGATAATCTAATTTACACTGATCTATTTTACACTAAATTAGAGTAATTTAAAAACTATAACATACCTTCTATAACAACATCCAACGACACCAACAACACCAACAATGACAACACCAATAAAACCAATAGCGACAACACCAACAACACCAACTATAACAACGAACAACTGCACCAACAACACCAACAACGACAACAACACCAACAATGACAACAACACCAACAACTATAACACCACCAACACCAACAACGACAACATCACCACCAACACCACCAGTGACAACAACACCACCAGTGACAACAACACCACTAGTGACAACAACGACCTACAACACCAGAAAGTCAATAGCTCCAAAAGGATGCACTGACCAATGTGCGAGTAATATATAAAACCTTGTTCATTTGAAAGGTTTTTTTGGACAAAAGGCCTTTTGGCTGAAAGATGTTTCGACCGAACAATCTTTCAGCTGAAAAGATGTTACTGAATGAAAAAATTCATTCCACTAGTAATTTTTCGGTCGAAAAAATATTTCAACCGAACTATCTTACGACTGAAAATATGTTACCGGATGAAAAAAATTCATCCGGCTAAAATTGTACATAAAAATCGAGGGCGTCGTCCTGGTACCATTTGATTTGACATTCAAAGGTTCGACCAACATGTTTTGGCCGAAAGAAGTATTAGTTCAGCCATAAAAATGTTTCTAGGAATTTTGGAGACTCGATTCTCACAAAAGTGTTACCCACCTTTGTGATTTTACCCATATATATTAAATATATATATGTATTATATATTTATATATGAGCCTGGTATCTAAGATACAAAATTGTAAGCATTTCCAAATTGGATTGTAGAAAACAAAAAAAATAAAACAAGCCAACAATATCATTCCCGAGACTATGATTCTCCAAGATGAGACTCTAAGATAAGCACAGATTATGCCCACAGTGCTGAGAATTTGAGATGAGATTATAACTCTCAAGATAAACATAGAATACACCCCTAAGACCTCAAGATAATATTGCGATATATGCAGAGATTGTACCCACAATGGGTCTTTGGGAATTCTAGAAAAAACCCATCTCCATTACAACTCACATCATGCAAATTGAAATCGTGCACCGTGCACATTGAAGCCTGGTAAGAGAGGTTGGGGAATGGATGCCTAATGATTTTTTTTCTTTCTATTAGAATGTATTTAGAATCTTAGTTTAAATGAGAAAAGGCATATAAATTGAGAGCATAATTTGAATACATAAGTAATACATATCTAGAATAGATGTTGATGATGATTTTGTGTCATATAAATTGTCATCTATTGGGATGGATTGCATTTTTTCTTCTTGTCGAATTTTTTCTATTCCTCCCACTAGTCCTAGATGTAAGTTTTAAACCTGTGAAGTAAAGCAATGCATATAGATTATTAAACAAAACAAAATTTAATCAATGGCTCATACACATAGTACACAGAGATTTTATACCGGAAACCCTCAACCAGGAAAACCTTTCTTATATTCATTATATCGAATTTCACCATTCACCATACAATATATACAATGTTTTTAGGTATTAACCCTAATCCCTTAATCCGAGATTAATTTTGTAAACTGCTAAAATAGCAAAAACTGCCTGAAAAAAATATTTCGGGGCGCTGCCCCGGAGCCGAACGCTGTGCATAACTGGGGGGGCATACCTACCCCGAACCCCATCGGCCCTGGCCTACCACTCGGAGCTAAACACTACACGTAACTATGGGGGGAATACCTACCCTGAACCCCGTCGGCCCTGGCCTACCGCTCGGAGCTGAACACTACGCGTAACTAGGGGGGGCATACCTGTCCCAAACCCCGTCGGCCCTGGCCTGCCGCCTGGAGCCGAACGCTGCGTGTAACTAGGGGGGCATACCTACCCCCCCTGGGGACCCCCCTAGGAAATCACCCGACGCACATGACACACAAAGCACTACTATAGGGATCGTCAGACGCAGTTGTTGAATCTGACGCGCCCACACACACACATGCAAAGAATATAACACATAACCAACACTAGAGTGGTGTCGCTAGTTCTTGTTGATAAACTTTTTTCCATTCTAGAACATTGTTCTATTCCTTTTCTAGTAGAGTTTATAGGGGTTCTGAGACCTCCATGTTTTCTTATTCTTCCTCCATTTAGGAAACCAAACTTAGTTAGGTCTATAGGTTGATTGGGATAGTCTCTAATTGTTATTTTGAGAGTACTTCTTTTGAGAGCGATAATTCAGGGATCCAAATCAACTGAGGGGACTACAATGGGGGGTCCCTAATCCGTGGTGGTGTGGGGAAGGATTCCTTCACTCTTATGTAGTGATTGAAGCTAGAGATGAATATTTTTGTTATATTGGCTAAGTTCTGATAGGCGGGACAAGCTTCGTGGGGTCCTTAGATAATTAAGTGACACACCTTTATTTCTCCATTCCACCATGTGAGTTTTCACTAAGTTTTTATAAAGCATTCGACCTTTGGTTTCTTTGTACAATATGGATTTATGTGCCTTGTTTCAAAGAAGACATTACATTGAAAGATAACTTACTCATATTCTAGTGTTTGATTCCAAATGTAATCATTTTCTATCAATGTGATGTAGGGAAGCCTTTGCTAAATTCCAGATCCACAAATATGGGAGCATAGATAGTTGTACATTGTTTCTTTGTCTCCTCACCTTTGAGGTGAAATTTACCTATACCCCTTCCTATATTCTTTAATGAATCATAACCCCATAATGGTAGTATAAGGTTAGGTAGTGTAACATCCTGCTCTTGCGTGCACTGAGTGGACTTATTCTTTGAGGACACTTGCGTGTAAGTGATCTGATCCTTTATACTATTGGATATTTTGATTATGATTATGAGACAGTGTGGATTTGATGTTATGTCATTTTTGTTATATTTACATCAACAGATGTTATTGATTGGGTTCTCCCGAGTGTGCAGGACTCTAGACATTGAGGATGCAGAGGCATCGATGAAACCCCTTGGACTCCGGATCGAGTCAGGGAGTGGACTGTTAGGGTTTGAATGTGGTTGATGTGAAATATGTACATATGATTAGATGTTATGATGATTGATTATTATTGCTGACATGATTCATTGATGGATGCATGCTGATGATAGCTTGTTGACCAGACTCACATGTGGAGTAAAGGGGTCATGCACGACAACCAGATACATTGAAGGAGAGGTGTGGAAACATACCTGCCACAACCTACTAGAACTCCCATCATGGATCGAACTGTAGTTTAACGATTACCTAGTTCAAGAAGACCCACGATGTCGTGAGGGAAGACTGTGACAGTCACTCACAATGATTCTAAGGGGCACACAATAAAGCAGGGGACTTATTCCTTAGAGGCCCTTACTCTCCCACAAGATCACCTGGCAAAGTATTGACTCCAGGGGTTTGACGTCTACCAAATTCAGTCAAGAGGTGAGTGGCAACCTTGGAGCACGTAGTGCATCTTGAAGGGCACGTCTCGCAAGGAAAAAGGAAAGAGGCAAGTGGAACCCTTGGATCATGTAGTGCGTCTTGAAGGGCACGTCATGCAAGGAAAACATAAGGAGGCGAGTGGCACCCTTGGAGCACATAGTGCGTCCTGAAGGGCACATCGTGATTTTAATTGGTAAGTGAATAAACCTAGTCGTCCTTAAAATGAATGATGTGATAATTATAGTTTAATGACTAATTTTTTCTCTTAAGAACTGTCTCCCAGCCTATTGAATTTAAAACCTAGGTCTAAGCAGAACCTTTGAACAAAAATAATTAGACATATAACAAGAAGGGGGTAAAGAATTTCAAACTTTAATTATTAAAGTAAAAATTATAATGAAGGATTAAATTTTTCCAAAGGGGTAATGGTTGTTTTTATCTACTTTTGCTAATTTAATTTTTAGTTAAAAAGAAAAGAGGGTAAATGGTTGTTTTTATCTACATTTGCTAAATTAATTTTTAGTTAAAAAGAAAAGAGGGTAAATGGTTATTTTTATCTACACTTGCTAAATTGATTTTTAGTTAAATAGGAAAAAGGGGGAAACTTAAAAGAAAAAAGAAACCTAAGGAAAAAATGAAACTTAAAGAAAAGGGGAGACTTAAAGAAAAAGTTGAATGTCTAACTTAGTAAGGAATCTAGCCTTTGGGACTTTTTATTTATGAACTCAACTAGGAATTAAGTACGGTGTAAGTCATTTAAGATTTGTAAGGGAATATTGGGACACCGAGGAGCGTTTTTAGGAATGATTTTAGGTGGGTGAGGGAAATAGGAATATTTAATTAATTAATAAAATTGATTTTCTAGTGCAACTAGGGGATTGAGCGACATGCGTATGGGGGAGGTTTTTCGAAATTAATTTAATGAAAAAGAAATTTAATGAGAATATGAGAAACTAATTACTGAAAAACTCTATAAAAAGGAGGAGGAGGAGGAGTATGGATCTCATATTTTTGGCGTAACGTTACGCTGCTGAAATTTTATCTTGACTGAACTTTCTCTTATGGGAGTTGGGATGCCCAACTCGGGTAACGAGTGGTTGCTCAACCTTGTGAGGCGAGCTGGGTGCTATCATTCTATGGTATTATGTGCATGGCCCCTTTGTGGCTCGGGCGGCTCATGGGGAAGAAGAGTACCCCTAGCGTTGGTTGGGGGGTACCGATGAGGTCACATCGGTCGACAAGCGGGAGCTGAAAAGAGCACGCGCGAGACAATGACTCAGAGCTTTCACTTTTGGCTATGGTACGCATGTTTATATTTGTATTGAATGGTAGTTTAAATATTGTTCCTACACCTTCAATAATGTACTTCTACTATGTTAAAGTTTAAGTTTTTTTCAGTGTAACACTACCCAAAGACTTCATTTTTATCTTTAGAAAGTTGTCTTGATGAGACCAACATTTTATGACCAGAGAACTTAAATTCATCCCAGCCTTATGCTCGTTGTATTTTGAATTGATTTCCCATGGTGAACCCAAGATCTGATTGCAATGGATTCTCTGCGTTTGTTTTTATTGATTTAATATGAAGAAAAAATGTGTTTTTATCTTCTGTCCCTTCTCTTTTAAGTTATTAGTCTGTGCATGAGAAGTCGGCCAGGAGCCTAATCGCCTGTCTTCACTTTGGTGTTAAAGACTTAGATTTAAATGCCTTGTTTTCTTGTGCATGGATAATAAGTGAAGGATACATTTTTTCACAACTATCTATCCCTTACGCATATCTGCATTTTTTTTTATGATTAATCTCTAATCTTTGTTCCTTCCTTGTGAATGAGTATCTCTGCATTTTGATTGATTCATTGCTGAATGATTATCTCTGTGTTGAATGATTAATATCTAAAGGATTTGATGCAGGAGCATCCACACCTCATCAAGCGAGCCAACGCGAGGATAAAGAAATACAGCTGGACAGCGCCAACATTCAAATTTTGAAAACATTGTAATATGGTTGCGCCAAACATTAATACGTTGATGTGACGAAGCGCACTTATATATTGTAACGGACCTTGAGCAGATAAGCTCTCGTCCTTAGGTAGCTGAGGCATTTACTAGATTTAATGCAAGTAGATAAGTTAATTAACTGTAGATTAGACAGTTTACTTTTCGAGAGGGAAAACAGAGTATAGACACCCTTCCCCTTGTACATTGTATATCATTTTTTTTATTAGCATTCATACAGAGCGAAGAGAGAGCAGAGCAGAGAATTTGTGAAGAACCTCCATGTGTAGGATATTGGATTAATAGGAAGAGATTTGATTCAGTTCCATGGATGTGTTTGATCTCTGTGTGTTGCTGCTACTATGTCTTTGCATGTTTGCTTATTTTTATGCTTATCTTTTATATGCTGCTTATGTGATTGCATATCAGGTTCGTAACCTGAGAGAGTGAGAAAATGAGTTTCAATTGTTTCTCTGCTTAAGCCAGGAGATTCCTGCATAGAGTGCAGTTGAATTCCTCCGCATTGAGTGCGTCGAGGAGGCTAATCAGTTAAACTCTTGTTCCTATATATTCAAAGTTGAATTGAGTTGTTCGAGCCTTGCAGGTGAGTGCAGGTCGGATTTGAAATCTCAGTAGCAAGCCTGAGAAGGGTGAGACCGAGGTTGTTGTGACTGCGAACGCACAGGACCTGGAAGTCTTCAACACTGTTGAAGGTTGGCGAAGGTCGAGGTCGAGCACAGGTAGTGTGTTCGAGAGATAGCGCTTTTGCCTCTCGATGGGAACAGACCCCAGTGAAGCTCATACAGAGTGAAGATAATAAGCAGGGAACTCTTCAAGAGGAAGAGAATCAACGACTTGAACTCTTGAAGAAGAGTTAACTTCCATGCGCAAGAGGAACTCGTTTTCCGTCATATTTCGGCACATTGCGGTTGGCGAGTGCGAGGGTTGCATGCACGTTGAAATCGCGAGACGCGATTCCCCGAAGTAATCAGAGCCGTCGGTTGTTGGAGGGATAGGTGGCATGAGATCCCTAGGAGTCGGGACTTGGCACTTCGGGGTTTGCAAAGTCGAGAGGAGCACGAAGAAATCGCGAGGGCGCAAGTTGCGACGGGTCCCACGAAGAGCGTGTGGAGCACCACACGTGGCGTCGTGTATCGGCGATCGGAGTTGTGAAAGGTGAGTGACTCGCTACCTTTCCTACACCGATTCCCCGATAGGGAATTCCCCGACAAGACCGGGTCCATTGACCGTTGACATCGGGGATCGGGATTCGGAGTTCTTATTGCACGGGGAGTGCGCACAAGGTTCACGATTCCGCGAAACCCGATCTCCCGAAGCACGAAGGGAGGATCGCCGAGAAGTGTACTGTGGGTAGAGAACTCCCGAGGGAGTAGGAAGAGCTTGGACTCTTCGGGCCTAGGGAAAGTAGAAGGTCCTGGTGGAGCGACCATCCGCCGAAGGGAGGTTGCGTCAGTGTGGTATCAGAGCTTGGAACTTGTCTGTGTATTCAGGCGAAAGGAAGAAAGAGGAGCACTCTGATACACACGACTTGCATCAGTGTGGTATCAGAGCGGGGATTGGAGTTCTCTTTGTTCAGGTAGCAAGGAGAAGCGCAAGACATCATGCTGCCAAGAAGAGAGAGGCAGTCACCTGATCGTGAGGACAGGGATGCTTGAAGAAGGGGTAGACCAGCAGGTAACCTAGAGATGGAGCGGAAAATACGAGATCTCAGGGTGAGACTCGAAGAGATGGAGACCACCCAAAGGCATGGAGCTGGTACAACAGAGTTCAGCGATTCCGAAGTTGAGGAAGAAGCTGGACATGACCAGGAAGAGGTCACTGCTGAAGATGCATCAACAGAGAGGTTGATTAGAGCCATTACCAGAATGAGCTCAAAGACGAAGATGGACATTCCCATCTATGAGGGAAGTCTAAACGCAGAGGAGTTGCTGGATTGGATCCGAGCACTCTACACCTACTTCGATTATGAAGATATCAAAGAGGACAAGAAGGTAAGGCATGCCGTCACGAAGATGAAAGGACATGCAACCTTATGGTGGGACGAGCTGCAGGCAGACAGGCGTTCCAAAGGAAAACAAAAGATCAAGAGTTGGGATCGGATGATCGCCAAGATGAAGGCGAAGTTCATTCCGAGAGACTACCAGATCACTCTGTTCAGGCGCATGCAGAACCTGAGACAGAAGATGATGTCGGTGAAGGAGTACACCGAAAAATTTTATAGACTCAATATTCGAGCTGGTCATTGGGAAAGTGATGATGAAAAGGTGGAAAGGTATTTGAATGGTCTCAGGTATGACATTCAGGATGAGTTGAGCATGGTTACCATCCACACAGTTGAGGATGCGTACCAGATGGCTTTAAAGGCCGAGGGAAAGCTGAGCCGCAAACAAGGACAGCGAGGGCGAGGCAGGAGTCAGCCAAGAGGCAAAGCCATTGCCCAAGAGAAAATGCAGAAGCCCAAAGAGGATTGGAAGAGACCTCAGGGAAGAGTTGAAAGAGGTGGAACCTCACAGCAGAGGCAGCAAAATTTTGAGCCAAGGAGACAACAAGATGATCAGCAAGGAGGATATGCTGACACCAACATAATTCCTCGTACCTGAGGTAGAGGAAGAGGCCGAGGAGGAATTATCACATGTTTCATGTGTGGTAAGGACGGACACAAGGCCGTTGACTGTCCAGAGAGGAAGATGGACGAAGGAAAAGCTCACATCGCTGAGGCACAACAGAGGCGTGATGTTGAGAGCGAGGATGCAGACAGCGGAAGATAGCTTGGGATGCATAAAATCCTTTTGAAGCCTGAGAAGGAGGTGGAGAACGCAGTGCAGAGGAGCAGACTGTTCAGAACGGCTTGTACAACCAAGGACAGGAAATGCAAAGTCATAATTGACAGCGGGAGCACTGACAATCTCGTTTCGACCGAGATGGTGGAGAAGCTGGAGCTGAAGACAACTAAGCACCCGAGTCCATATAAATTCTCGTGGTTACAGAAGGGACACCGGGTAAGTGTCACTAAACAATGCTTAATCAAATTTAAAATTGGGAATTACCATGATGAGATCCTGTGTGATGTTATTCCCATGGACGTGTGTCACATACTGTTGGGTAGACCATGGCAGTATGATAGAAATGTTGTTCATGATGGGAGGATGAACACATACACCTTAGAGAAGGATGGAAGAAGTCATAAACTGCTGCCGATAAAGGATAAGAAGGTAGAGCCAGAGGTTAGCAGCACGATACTTCTCATGAGTGGAAAAGAACTTCTCATAGAGCTAGAGAAGAATGAAGATCCACAATTCTTTGTTGTCAGGAAGCCGAGAATTGTCTTGACAAGCACAAGAGTGGATGACTTGCCAGAAGAGATTCAACAACTATTGGGAGAATTTGCTGATATCATCGTGGATGAACTAGCTCGTTCATTGCCACCGATGAGGAGTGTGAGTCATCACATTGACCTCATACCCAGAGCAAGTTTGCCGAACAAGGCACCATACAGGTTGACACCTCAGGAGAACGAGGAAGTCAAAAGGAAGGTACAGGATCTGCAAGATAAGGGACTGGTTAGGGAAAGTCTTAGTCCATGTGCTGTTCTGACAGTACTGAGCCCAAAGAAGGATGGAGGCTGGAGGATGTGTATAGACTCCAGGACGATAAATAAGATCACCATCAGGTACAGGTTTCCACTGCCGAGGATGGACGACTTGATGGATTGCCTAAGTGGGGAAAATTACTTTTCCAAGATTGATCTCAAGAGCGGATATCATCAGATCCGGATGAGAGAGGGAGATGAGTGGAAAACAACGTTCAAGACAAACGAGGGTTTGTACGAATGGCTGGTCATGCCGTTTGGGTTAACAAACGTGCCGAGCAATTTTATGCGGCTGATGAATGAAGTCCTGCGGGAATTCATCGGTAAATTTGTTGTTGTGTATCTAGATGATATTTTAATTTTTAGCAAGACCAAGGCTGAGAATTTGAGACATTTGGCAATTGTAATGAGAAGATTACAGCAGGAGAAGCTGCTGATAAATTTGAAGAAATGCTCATTCATGCAGACAAACCTCATTTATTTGGGTTTTGTGATTTCGGCAAATGAATTAAAGATGGATCCTGAGAAGGTTGAAGTAATCAGGAATTGGCCATCGCCAAGAAATGTTTTTGAGGTAAGGAGTTTCCATGGATTGGCAAGCTTCTACAAAAAATTCATTTAGAATTTTAGTGGAATCAGTGCCGCTATGATGGACACTGTGAAAAAGCGGCACAAAGTTTTTCATTGGACAGCAGAGGCTGAGAGGAGCTTCAATTTGTTGAAGCGAAAGATAACAGAGTAGCCAGTGTTGGTGCTGCCTGACTTTCGGAAAACATTTCAGGTGAAGTGTGACGCTAGTGGGTATGATGTTGGAGGGGTCTTGAGTCAGGATGACAGACCTGTGGCATACTACAACGAGAAGCTGGATGATGCGAAGATAAAGTACTCCACATATGACAAGGAGTTCTATGCCATCATACATGCATTGAAAAAGTGGAGGCATTATCTCATACCCAAGGAGTTTGTTTTGTACAACGACAACCATGCATTGCAGTTTGTAAGTCAGCAGGAGAAGCTGAATCAAAAGCATGCGAAATGGGTGGAATATATGCAGAATTTCACATTCATGATCAAGCACATTTCGGGGACTGCAAATAAGGTGGCGGACGCCTTGAGCAGGAAATGTCTAATGCTGCAGGAGTTCAGGATCAAAACGCTTGGTTTTGCGAACTTGAAGGAGATGTATGCCGGTGATGTTGATTTCGGTGAAGCATACGAGGCAGCCGAGAATCCGGTACTCAGAGATAGGAGCCTGTGGATTGATTACCTAATCCAGGATGGATTGCTATTCAAAGGCAATCAACTGTGCATTCCAGTTTTCTCTATGAGAGAGAATTTGGTGAAGGAGAAGCACAGCGGAGGCTTAGCAGGGCATTTCGGGCATGACAAAACATTCGCCAAGCTGAGCGAATCATATTTTTGGCCAGGCATGCAAGCATTTGTGAAGAAGTTTGTTGATAGGTGCCGAATATGTCAACACGCGAAGGGCCGAAAACAGAACACAGGGTTCTATCAGCCATTGCCTATACCTGAGAGGCCATGGGAAGCCATTAGTATGGATTTTGTTTTGGGATTGCCGAGAACGTAAAGAGCCGTGGATTCCATCTTTGTTGTGGTGGATAGGTTCTTGAAGATGGCACATTTCATTCCGTGTCATAAGACTAGCGATGCGACCCACATCGTGAATTTGTTTTTCAAGGAGATTGTGCGATTGCATGGATTGCCCAGGAGCTAGTCTCGGATCGGGACACGAAGTTCATAGGTCACTTTTGGAGGACGCTATGGAAGAAGCTGGGGACTGACTTGGAATTCAACTCAGCATACCATCCGCAGACAGATGGGCAGACCGAGGTGGTGAATAGGAGCCTGGGAGATTTGTTAAGAAGCCTGGTGACGGAGCATCATAGTAGTTGGGATCAGATCCTACCACAGGCAGAATTTGCGTACAACAATTCAGTGAATCGAAGTACAGGCAAGAGTCCGTTCCATATTTTGTATGGGACGCAACCGAGAGGGGTTTCTGAGCTCAGGGAGTCATAACAGGCTGAAACAAGCAGCGCGAGAGCTGAAGAGTTCGCTGAAGCAATGCGAGAACTTCACACACAGGTGAAGCAGCGACTGCAGAAGTCGAACCAGGAATACAAGCGCAGAGCCGATCAACGGAAAAGACAGCTTCAGTTTGAAGTGGGAGACATGGTTTTGGTGCACTTGAGAAAAGAAAGATTCCCGAGGGGAACATACAACAAGCTCAAGATGAAGAAAATCAGACCGTGCCGAATTCTGAGGAAATTTGGAGAAAATGCATATGAGCTTGAACTGCCAGAGGGCATCGGGATATCTCCGATTTTCAACATTTTGGATTTATACCCATACAGGGCTGATGAAGCAAGCACTGGAACTGAGGAACCAGTAATCCAGTGGCAGAAACAACTACCATTTGCACAGAAACCTCAGATAGAATGCATACTGGATAAAAGAGCAGGCAAGAAGACCAGGAGGAAGCAGTATTTTGAATACCTGGTGAAATGGAAGAATCACCCAGTGGAAGATGCCAGCTGGGAGACAGAAGCAGTAATTCAGAAGCATGGGCACACCGTGCAGGAGCTCATGGACAAGAGCCCATGAATTCTTTTGAGCCGAGGAGTATGATGCAGGAGAATCCACACCTCATCAAGTGAGCCAGCGCGAGGATAAAGAAATACAGCTGGACAACGCCAGCATTCAAATTTTGAAAACATTGTAATATGGCTGCGCCAAACATTAATACGTTGATGTGACGAAGCACACTTATATATTGTAACAGACCTTGAGCAGATAAGCTCTCGTCCTTAGGTAGCTGAGGCATTTACTAGATTTAATGCAAGTAGATAAGTTAATTAACTATAGATTAGACAGTTTACTTTTCGAGAGGGAAAACAGAGTATAGACACCCTTCCCCTTGTACATTGTAGATCATTTTTTTTATTAGCATTCATACAGAGCAAAGAGAGAGCAGAGCAGAGAATTTGTGAAGAACCTCCATGTGTAGGATATTGGATTAATAGGAAGAGCTTTGATTCAGTTCCATGGATGTGTTTGATCTCTGTGTGTTGCTGCTACTATGTCTTTGCATGTTTGCTTCTTTTTATGCTTATCTTTTATATGCTGCTTATGTGATTGCATATTAGGTTCGTAACTTGAGAGAGTGAGAAAATGAGTTTCAATTGTTTCTCTTCTTAAGCCAGGAGATTCCTGCATAGAGTGCAGTTGAATTCCTCCGCATCGAGTGCGTCGAGGAGGCTAAGCAGTTAAACTCTTGTTCCTATATATTCAAAGTTGAATTGAGTTGTTCGAGCCTTGCAGGTGAGTGCAGGTCGGATTTGAAATCTCAGTAGCAAGCCTGAGAAGGGTGAGACTGAGGTTGCTGTGACTGCGAACGCATAGGACCTGGAAGTCTTCAACACTGTTGAAGGTTGGCGAAGGTCGAGGTCGAGCACAGGTAGTGTGTTCAAGAGACAACGCTTTTGCCTCTCGATGGGAACAGACCCCAGTGAAGCTCATACAGAGCGAAGGTAATAAGCAGGGAACTCTTCAAGAGGAAGAGAATCGGCGACTTGAACTCTTGAAGAAGAGTTAACTTCCATGCACAAGAGGAACTCGTTTTCCATCATATTTCGACACATCGGGGTTGGCGAGTGCGAGTGTTGCATGCACGTTGAAATCGCGAGTCGCGATTCCTCGAAGTAATCGGAGCCGTTGGTTGTTGGAGGGACAGGTGGCATGAGATCCCTAGGAGTTGGGACTCGGCACTTCGGGGTTTGCAAAGTCGAGAGGAGCACGAAGAAATCGCGAGGGCGTGAGTTGCGACGGGTCCCACGAAGAGCATGTGGAGCACCACACGTGGCGTCGCATATCAGCGATCGGAGTTGTGAAAGGTGAGTGACTCGCTACCTTTCCTACGCCGATTCCCCGATAGGGAATTCCCCGACAGGACCGGGTCCGTTGACCGTTGACATCGGGGATCATGATTCAGAGTTCTTATTGCACGGGGAGTGCGCACAAGGTTTGCGATTCCGCGAAACCTGATCTCCCGAAGCACGAAGGGAGGATCGCCGAGAAGTGTACTGTGGGTAGAGAACTCCCGAGGGAGTAGGAAGAGCTTGGACTCTTCGGGCCTAGGGAAAGTAGAAGGTCCTGGTGGAGCGACCGTCCGCCGAAGGGAGGTTTCATCAGGATTAATCTCTTATTCCTTGGCGCCTGGAAAAAAGTGGAAAAATCATTTTTCTTGGCACTTTACCCAGCATTCACACCATGTTTTTCTTGGCATCTTACCCAACATTCACACCACGTTTTCTTGGCATATTACCCAGACTTCACACCATGTTTTTTTGGCATCTTACCCAACCTTCACACCACATTTTTCTTGGTGTTTTACACAATGTTTTCACCCAGATTTTACACAACACTTTGGTTGGATTTTATTGTTCCTTAGTCACAGATCTTTTGTTAATTACACAATGATATTATATTATTAGACATAAGTATCATATATTCATTAAACTTGTGAATGGACAGCGAATTTTATATATGTATGGCATTGATTTTATACATATCGTGTGACTGTGAATTTAATATTTATTGACAGTAATTTTATATATAATGTGTGACTACGAATTTAATGTTTATTGACAACGATTAGATATATAATGTGTGACTGCAAATTTAATATTCATTGACAATGATTAGATATATAATGTGTGACTACGAATTTAATATTTATTGGCAACGATTTTATACATATCGTGTGACTACGAATTTAATATATATTGGTGGAGATTTAACTATAGAGTTTAAATTCCATTCTAAATGCACTTACATAGTGATATTTTTGGTATAGATTTAATTTCGTAGAGTTTAATTTCCATTATGTTTTAACACAACGAAATTGTTGGCAGAGATTAAATTTGTAGAGTTCCAATTTCTTTTTAAAATGTAATTGCACAACAAATTAATGCTGGACAACGACGCCATTTCTAGGCAACAATTCTATTGGTAGCATTATTGGACAATGATTTTGATTATCATCATTAAACTCAGTGATATTCAATATATAGACAACAATATATATGACAACATTATTGAATATCATAATTAAACTCAACGATTTTGAATATCATAATTATACTCAATGATTTTGAATATCATAATTAAACTCAACGATTTTGAATATCATCATTAAACTCAACGATATTCAATATATAGACAACAATATATATGACAACATTATTGAATATCATAATTAAACTCAACGATTTTGAATATCATAATTAAACTCAGTGATTTGAATATCATAATTAAACTCAACGATATTCAATATATAGACAACAATATATATGACATAATTATCATATATATGATAGACAACATTATCATAAATTTTATAGACAAAAATATCATATGTATGATAGACAACAATATCATAATTACTAGACAGTGATATCATAGACAACATATCAATTTTGTTAGACAATGCATCAACACTAGAAAACATATATAGTTAGCAGAATATAATTACTAGACAAAAACAAAAGATTCCTCTTTGGCTAACAATATAGTTCTTATAAGAATCCCCTTTTACTTTAATCAGCAAGCTAAATAGACGTACATGATTAGTCTGGTTATAATGGATTCATCCTTAGGAAAATACTTGTCTAATGGAATTGGAAAATAGTTACCATGAACTATTTGTTTGATTATAATTATTTTTAATGTGTACAGATTGATGTAGTCAAGCATCACCATGGAATAACTAGTACATATAAGAGAATATACTTCTTACGATGCGAACATGGTGTAATTCATCATTACATTCTTCATTACACTAGTATTAATATTGATTATGTTAAGTGCATATACCAATTCTCTTTTTCAATGCAAAAAACAATAAGTTATTTCATAAATGGTAAAGAAGATTTAGTTCAAGGAACATATGACTTATGTGGATTCATGAATTTAATGTGATGTATGATTGTTATAGTAGTCATATTTCCTTTGCATCTTGTTGACTTTTCAATTGGGTGCTTGGGTTTAGTCTTCATGTATTTTGAAAGTTAATTCGGTCTTCTAGCACGTTGGATTTCTCTTGGGTTATTGGTCTAGATAGGTCATGTCTCACCTGTGTTACTGTCACGCCTACCACTTGTGACGACATGATTCCTGATGAGGGGATCATTGCACGCCCTAATTGATAAATGCGAATGATAAACTAGCCAGAGTCATGTGCCTCCCGATGGGGGCAAAATGTTCATTGTAGTTGATATTGGTACTTGTGCTATAACGCTTGTTTGCACTTGTTCCTCACTCACCATGAAGGTTCAAGTTACCTGTGTCACTTGATTTTGGTTGTGTCTAGTTGATCTTGATGATTTTCCTTAGCTTAGCCATTTTTATTGTCTATTGTATTGCATGTTTGTCCAATTGCATGATGTGCTAGTGTGTTGGGTCGTTGTTGTCTGTTGTTTGGTTTGTGTTTGTTGTGTTTGTCGTCAAGCTATGTTGAATAAGTGTTGTCGTTGTTTCTTTCCTTCTTAAAAAAAAAAATTATGCTTTTCCATTGCATCGCATGTAGTCGTAATGGTAGGGACCTTACATATGGTATTTTTTGGCCCTTGACCAAGTTTTGGAGAACCTTGGTCATGTTTGACCACTTTTTTGGACTTCAACATGCTGGTCGAAGATAGAGTGTCCAGGCGAAGTGGATATCATAGGAATTTTGGGGATTAGGGTTTATGTAATGGTTATGGGATGTCGGCCCAGGGGTTTACCCATATTTAGGCCCCATTTGTAATGTATAAATAAGTAGGTAGATGATGTAAGAAGGAGTCAGTTGTAAACCGATGGCTAAGTGAAAGTGATTGTAAGAGGAGGCAAGTGTGCTAAGTGCGAATAGTTGTGAATGCTTTGTGCATACCATATGTTGATACTTGTAGAGCTAAGTGCAAGTGATTTGTAGTGCTTTGTGCACAAGACTGTGTAGGAGCTCTGTGCTTGGACCTAACTCGGGGAAGGACTATCTGGCGAGGTGCGCACAACTCTCCTGTCCTATGCAGAGTGGGTTCTATAGCTCTGTGCATGTAAGAAGATTGAAGGGAGATAATAAGGAAGAAGAAGAGTTGGTGGATGTAGCCCCACACTGAGGTGAACCACCTATATCCTGTGTTATTGTTTCTTTGTGCTGTATTATTCTTGTATTTTCTTAGTGCTGTAACTTTTGTGTATGTTAGATGCATATAATATAGTAGCTTAGTGATTATGATGTGAATGAATGTTAGATCTTCTTTAATGCTATGTGATGAATGGTTAGATGTGTTATATCTAGGTGAATACTGTGTTGTTGTGTAATTAGGGTTTTGACCAACGATGTGGATAAGGGTAAAAGCTAATGAATGTTAATTGCTAAGTGCTTTGTTGAGTATTGTGATCACAGATCTATGTCCCAACTAGGTTGTAGACACTTGAGTCCTACAACCACCCCTGCCTCTACCTCGGGTGAGACTTCATATGCTTCATAGGTGTTGCCGAAAGGGCTAGTAGTTAGGGTTTTGTTGGTGCACTACTGAAGCATTGAACCCTAGGTCTTCCCCTGTGCCAATAAATGGTTCCATTGTCGGGACCTAAAACTGTGATTGTTGGGAACTAAAGAAAAGAAGAAAGCTTTGTACGTAGATCTGTTACTGTGGTGCACAATATTATACTTGACTTGCGAAGCTCTGTGCTAAGAAGGGAATCAGATTTGAAGAAAAGAGGTAAGATCTTAAAGTTTTGTGCTCTGAGAAAGGTAAGATTTTGTTTCGAAGGAATGGATCTATGTATGCTAGTTGATAGATTTTGTCCTAGTATGAAAAATAGGGTGCAACTAGAAGAAAGAATATTTGATCTAAATAGATCCGATAGAAATAGTGAAAGATATGTTATTCCTATGCATAGAAAGGATTTATGGACTAATAAGTGGATGCAGGATCCTAGAAAGAATTTTTTGTAGGTTCATCACTGTGATCCCAGTGCGCAGTACAAGAAAGGTTGGGGATCATTTAAGAGGAAGAGAGGATTGACTCTTTGTTATATTTGCAGAAGACTAGGACATCTTGCTAAGGAATGCCCTGGTAGAGGCCCTATTTGTCTTTGTTGTAAAGCCATTGGCCATGAAGTTTTGGATTTCCCTAGAATGATTGCTAAAGTTGAAAAGATGAATATAAGACAAGAAATCCATGAGAAAGGTCAAGAGACTAAGGATATGATAGAACACCAGAAAGAATCAGAGACTATATTATTGCAGATGAAAGAAACCCTGAATGATCACAGAGACATTAGTTTATCAGAGATCTTAAAAGAGAAGGAGTGCATAGAAACAAGATTAGGAGACTTCAACATAGACTGTGTTCTGGATGAGGAAATAGAGGTGAACATCATGACAGAAAGTACTTGGGAAATTTTGGGAAATCCTGTTATAGTTCCTTCAATGGGAGGAATAAGATTGTTTAAAGGGAAGTTGATAACCCTATGTGGAAGACTTACCCATGTACCTATGAGTTCTCATGGAACTTCGACAGAAGAAGAATTCAAGGTCATTAAGTTTGTTGAGAACAATGCCCCCTTTTCACTTTTTCTAGGAAGGACTTGGATTGAGAAAGATCAGATCTGAAGGAAAGAAGAAGAGGAAGCTCTAGAACATAAAAAGCAAGAATTAAGAGATTTCATGGCTAGGAGAATAACGCACTTACTAGAAGAACATGAGGACAATTCAAAGCAACTGAGGACCAGAGACTTAGATGTTGAAGCTGAGAAAACACAGGAAAGTTTGAAAAACTTTTCTATACAGGAGAAATGAGCACCTACCCCTGAAGTAATAAGAAAACAAGTACTACACTCAAAACCGTTGAAAGACCCTCAGTAGTGCAAAGTTACTACGTTAGGAGAAGATAAGAACAAGAATGGAAATAGGAATCCAGTAACTTAGATCATAGGAAAGAAGGCCAGAAAGCTTAGCAAGAAGAAAGCAAAGTTAGAAAAATTGCAGGAAGTTCTAGAGAAGACTTTGCAGAAAGAAGGCTTGCAGAACTTCAACTTTGCTGGAATAGCATAGCATCACATACTGGCACTTCTCCATGATGAAGCAACATGACCGTTGGAGGTGTCTTGACCATTAGAATGATGCTCTTGAATAGCTAGCAAAGAATTTATTGCCGGAAAGCTCACCATTGGATCATTGGGACTGCACCATAATGGATGGAATCGTATTGATTGAGGCATTCCTGCCCGTTGGAGGAGTCTGTTACAAAATTTTCTATTTAACCCATCGAACATATCACCGGGGACACTTCTGCAAATTATGATTACCTGAGCCTACAAAGAACTAATTACCGCGCTGTTCTTATTAAGACTTTGCCACTCATTTAGCTACCCTGAGTGATTGCTCACCTACCTGAAATATTTGTTCACGAGTGTACATGTCGGGCGAACACAATGCAGTGGAAAAGTCCATGGAATAAATTCTAATAGATCTAATGGTGGAAAAGGTCATGTCCGCAAGGGCACAAGCATCATCGACGAGAGGATTTCAAGCATCCCCATTGACTGCACATCGATCTGGGCCCTGTAGAACTGTGACAGACAAACATAGCAAGCATCACGGCGACTTGGAAAACGTGAAGCTCATCCCATCAATCCTGTCGAACTATATTCCACCTCTGGCTAGTGTGGTTAGTCATGAAAGCATCCCAAGGGACTTTGACTACACACTGATCACTGCGTACCTCCCGAAGGGGGTACGCACAGTTGGATCGTAATTAGGACATATTGTGACACTGAAGATCAACGATTTCAACTTAGGAGACCGTAAGAATTATGGGATGATCGCACCACACAAGTACTTGACCAATACAATGGGGTAGAAGTCAAAGATAATCCCCCAGCCGTGGACCATGGACATTGCAAGATAAATGATCCTCAATGTGATGAAGATACCACACTTCGACAGATACCAGGAGTTTAACGCATGCGTTAAACTCCTCCCGTCATGCTACCATGGCGGTTATCTATGGTTGGATAGGCGCATCACTATAGATCTTACTATGATCAACCATATCACTGGATTAAACATGCAAGGACCCGACCCTCAGTATTTTTACCCAGGGAAGGCTGTAGATTGCGCCCTGGTGCAACTCATAAAAGACACTTATGACAATGTAGAGAAAGGGAAGCGGGGCTACAATGTAACCTCCATCAAAAATGGCGTAGTGCACCTAGATTGTCATCTTATATCAGGCAAGCTCGTCGGGAAGAATAGGCCAACGCAGGTCACAGAGTTTTTTTTCAACCTCACAGGAAAATGCGTTGAAGGAATGCAAATGAACTGGGTGAGCTACCTCGTCAACCAGTTGGAACAAGATTTCCGTGAAGCATAGGATCAGGGCTACGAGTTTCATTTTAGCTAGTTTCTGATTCTCATTTCCTTCATCGCTTGGGAGATGCCATAAGGATCGACCTTCCCTAAAATTGATCCGTACGAACCACTGGCTGCGAAGTTCACTACACTCTGGTATTCGAGCGACATGGAAAAACAATGGCAGTCGAATGCGGTGTTCCACACATATTATTTACAACTAAAGAGGTCCATTGAATCTTTCCCTCGCATGACGTCAAAGACTCTACATAGGTTTAGGCCACTTGCGAAGTTCCACATAGACAGACATTTCATTTACATCAGTGCGTGAGGGGACGAACACAAGGAATAGCTCCAGTATTATTATAAAATCATAGAGGAGGACATGGAAGAGATAACCAAAGAATGACCTGCATAATTCCTTGTACCAATCAAATAGACAAAACTCTCCAACCTCGACCTCATCGAAAATCATGTAGTCACTTGAGAAGAGTATGATGGACCTAGCAGCAACAGGAAGAAGAAGAAGGAAGAAGTGTAGGAACAAAACAACACATCAAAGGAAATTACACCATATTTACCTGGAGGAGGAGGAGATGACAAAGTAGACAAATAAGAGAACAAAGGGGAATAAGACAAGAAGGAACAGTGTGAAGTGACACCGCCTAAATATCCCCTTATAGAGGACGAAACGTCAAAGAAACAAAAGGTTTCCCCAAAGAAACCCTCAACGTGGAAGAAGTCACCCGCTAATAAACCTCAATTACAAATTGTACTTACAGTGGATGATATTGAACTTATCATCGTAGCTGTATCAGATACCTCATAGGAAATTTTGTAGCAAAGCGAAGCAAAACAAGAGACCATGTATGACAATATTGAGGTGGAGCTGAAAGGGGTACAACAAGCCCTCTACTCCAGCTACGCAGTGTCTACTGCGCCATCATCAATAGAAGGATTAGAAGTGGGAGATGAGCCTGCCCAACTACGCCGATTAGCAGATGCGACAAAGGCTCACCTTCATCGTGTACATGAAGAGAGAGAGCAGGCCATAGAGGCCTTGAAGCAAGCAAATGAGGAAGCCCTAGAGCAACATCGAGTTGTGAAGAAATAGAAAGATGAACTCCAAGCCAAGTTTGCAGAGGATAGAGAAGAACTCCATATAGAAAAGGAACAGTTGCGCGTGAAGAAGATGGGAGTCAAGGAGGCAGTCACCGGAGCACTTCACTCTATGCCAGGCCTCACACAAATAGAAGAAGACACAGTGGAGAATCAAGTGGAGAAGCTCGCTGAAGCTATTCAATAGCTCCAAGAAAGAGTGGTAGAACTAGAATTGCAAGCAGTGCCAAGCACTCTGTAGGAAGTGCGAGACTAGAGAGAAGAAACTACCAGGAGCGCAGTAGAAAGAATCAAGGCGTTGGCCTCAGAATGTAAGCTACTCAGCAACAACAGTGCGCAGACCTATGAGAACCTTGCAGAGGACCCATAACTAAGAGCATTATAAACATAGCTTCAAGAAGCAAAGAAACAAACATCGATAGTGCAAGCGCAACTGAAACTTCTTTTAGCAGTTGAGAAGATGAAAAGGTCATAGGAACAACGCGTAGTTCAATAGTAGGTCCATGCCATCCAGAGTAGAGTCATGGAAGTGACCCAGAGACTCCAGCTGGTGCAAGATGAAGCTTGCACACTTTTTGAAGAGATTGGGAAGAGGTACAGAACTGGAACAAGTGGTCACCATAGTGGAACAACGCTTGGAAGGGCATGTCACAGAGAAATTCATCTAGTAGTTTGCTAAGCAAAAGGCTCCGGCGAAGCAGCAAGTTGAGGCATCTCGAGCCAAGATCGAGGCCTTCGAAGCAGAGTTTCCTAGCCTAGAGTGACTCGTGATGAGTCACAAGTGAGTGTTGGGGGCCTGTTGGCCCTTGACCAAGTTTTGGAGAACCTTGGTCATGTTTGACCACCTTTTGGGACTTCGACAGGCTAGTTGAAGACGTGACAATGAGACTTGAATGCGCGACAATGACATTGGTTAGAATTGCTTAGAAAGTATGCTTTTGAGATTACTTAAATAAAGGGCACAATGAACGGAGTAGCTGATGCATTGAGTAGGAGACCACGCATATTTTTGGTGATGCCTCTTTAGACAAATCTACATGAAAAGATTCTAACTTTACATCACGACGATGATTGTTACAGAGGTTCAGAATTTTATCGGACAAAACACAATGATGGTACCAAAATTTGAAGGATTTACTATGGACAACAATGAATTATTGAGATTTAAAATTCGAATTTACGTAACTCCCAACGAAGAGTTGACGAGTTTGATCCTAAACAAGGCTCAAAGTAGTGTACATGGCTCAACCTGGAGTCACGAAGATGAGAGCAGACCTTAAACCCTTATTTTTATTGAAAGGATGGAAATGAATGAAGGTAGACATAGTCAACTACATGGAAAGATGTCTAGAATGTCAGTAGGTGAAGGCTGAACATAGACATATGACATGATTACTACAATCACATGCACTTCCAGAATCAAAATGGGAGGTCATTTTGATGGATCTCATTGTTGGATTGCCACTAAAAATAAGGAGACATGACTTGATTTTTTTGATAGTCGACACTCTAACGAAGAGTTCTCATTTTATTCTTGTGCGTATGATGTATCATGCACCTAACATAGCTAGAGTTTTCATCAGTGAGATTGTGAGGCTGCATGGCGTGCCTACCGAGGGGAAAATCAAATGAATAAACCAAATCTTGGAGGATATGTTGTGTATGTACGTGATGGACCAACTTAAGTGTTGGGAGGAATTCTTTCCATTGGTAGAATTAACATATAACAACATTTATCAAAACACCATTAAGATGGCACCTTTCGAGTTTATTTACGGGCGACCGTGTCGAACACCTTTGAGTTGGGACTGGCTTGAGGATAGGGTCCTAGTGGGACCATAAGTGATCCAAGAAATGGAATATGAAATGAAAACTATAAGACAAAGGATCAAGAAAGCGCAGGATTGGTAGAAGAGTTATGCCGACGCACATTGTGTTGAATGTAGTTATGAAGTTGGCGATCGAGTTTTCTTGCAGGTGAAACCACATAAGAGTTAAATCAAGTTTGGAAAGGGTGATAAAATCTCTCCTAGGTTCATGGGACATTTTGATTTTGTGGAAAAGAAGGGGCCCGTGGCCTATTGACTAGCCTTGCTTGATTATTTGAGGCGTATACACGATGTTTTTCATGTATCTGTTTTGAGACATTATGTTAGTGATCCTACAAATGTTGTTGACATGAGTTCCTTGCAGGTATCGGATGAGGGCACACTCACGATAGAGTTGATCCATATCTTAGACCATCGCATTCGAAATCTATGGCATCGAACAATATATCAAGTTAAGGTCTAGTGGGCCAACTATAGTCTACACTCGGCGACTTGGGAGGACGCATATGATATGCGTCAACAATTTCCATTTTTTTTCAATAGATAGACTTATGATACTGCGATACACCTTATTTCGACACTTATATACTGTGAAACTTCAGGATGAAGTTTAAACCAAGAGGGGGTGTATGTAACATACCGCTCTTGTGCGCACTGAGCAGACATATTCTTTGAGGACACTTGCGTGCAAGTGATCCAATCCTTTATACTATTGGCTATTTTGATTATGATTATGAGACATTGTGGATTTGATGTTATGTCATTTTTGTTATATTTACATCGACAGGTGCTATTGACTGGGTTCTCCTAAGTGTTCAGGACTCTAGACATTGAGGATGCAAAGGAATCAATGAAACCCCTTGGACTCTGAATCGAGTCAGGGAGTGGACTGTTAGGGTTTGAATGTGGTTGATGTGACATATGTACCTATGATTAGATGTTATGATGATTGATTATTATTTCTGACATGATTTGTTGATGGATGCAGACTGACGATAGCTTTCCGACCAGACTCACATGTGGAGTAAAGGGGTCACGCATGACAACCAGAGACATTGAGGGAGAGGTGTGGCAACAACCCTGCCACAGCCTACTAGCACACCCGCCGTGGCTCGAACTGTAGGTTAACGATTACCTAGTTCGAGAAGACCCATGATGTTGTAAGGGCAGACTGTGACAATCGCTCATGATGATTCTAAGGGGTGTGAAATAAGGCAGGGTCCTTATTCCTTAGAGGCCCTTAGTCTCCCACAAGATCACCTAGTGGAGTATTGACTCTAGGGGTTTGACTTCTACCAAATTCAGTCAAGAGGCAAGTGACACCCTTGGGGCACGTAGTGCGTCTTGAAGGGCACGTCACGCAAGGAAAACAAAAAGAGGTGAGTGACACCCTTGGAGCACGTAGTGCTTCTTGAAGGGAACGTCATGCAAGGAAAATGGAATCAGGCGAGTAGCACCTTTTGAGCACGTAGTGCGTCCTGAAGGGCACATCGAGATTTTAACTGGTAAGTGAATAAAGCTAGTTGGCCCTAAAATGAATGATGTGATAAGCAAAGCTTAATGACTAATTTTTTCCCTTAAGAACCGTCACCCAACTTAGTGAATTTAAAACCTACATCTAAGGAGAACCTCTGAGCAAAAATAATTAGACATATAACAAGAAGGGGGTAAATAATTTCAAACTTTAATTATTAAATTAAAAATTATAATGAAGGAATAACTTTTTAAAAAGGGTAATGGTTGTTTTTATCTAGTTTTGCTAATTTAATTTTTAGTTAAAAATAAAAGAGGGTAAATGGTTGTTTTTATCTACATTTGCTAAATTATTTTTTAGTTAAAAAGAAAAGAGGGTAAATGGTTATTTTTATCTACACTTTCTAAATTCATTTTTAGTTAAATAGGAAAAAGGGGGAAACTTAAAAGAAAAAAGAAACTTAAGGAAAAGGGGAGACTTAAAGAAAAAATTGAATGTCTAACTTAGTAAGGAATCTAGCCTTTGGAACTTTCTATTTATGAACTCAACTAGGAATTAAGTAAGGCGTGTCATTTAAGATTTGTAAGGGAATATTGGGACACCGAGGAGCGTTTTTAGGAATGCTTTTAAGTTGGTGAGGGAAATATGAATATTTAATTGATTAATAAAATTTATTTTTTGGTGCAACTAGGGGATCGAGCGACATGTGTACGGGGGAGGTTTTTCAAAATTAATTAAATGAAAAAAGAATTTAATGAGAACATGGGAAACTAATTACTAAAAAAATCTATAAAAAGGATGGAGGAGGAGGAGTATGAATCTCATCTTTTTGGTGTAATGTTACGCTGCTGAAATTTTTATCTTGACTGAACTTTCTCTTGTGGGAGTTGGGATACCCAACTCGGGTAACAAGTGGTATCTCGACCTTGCGAGGCGAGATGGGTGTTAGCATTCTCTGGTATTGTGTGAGTGGCCCCTTTGTGGCTCATGGGTCTTAGGGGCAAGAAGAGTACTCCTAGCATTGTCTAGGAGGTACAAGTGAGGTCACATCAGTCGGCAAGTGGGAGCTAGACGAAGCATGCGCGGGACAACAAATCAGATCTTTCACTTTTGGCTACGGTACACATGTGTATATTTGTATTGAATGGTAGTTTAAATATTGTTCCTGTGCCTTCAGTAATGTACTTCTACTGTGTTAAAGTTTATGTTTTTCTCAGTGTAATACTACCCAGAGACTTCATTTTTATCTTCAACAAATTGTCTTGATGAGCCCAACATTTTATGATCAGAGAACTTAAAGTCATCCCAGCATTATGCTCGTTGTATTTTGAATTGATTTCCCATGGCGAACCCAAGATCTGATTGCAATGGCTTCTCTACATTTGTTTTTATTGATTTAATACAAAGACAAATTGTGTTTTTATCTTTTGTCCCTTATCCTTTAAGTTATTAGTCTGTGTCTGAGCAGTCGGCCAGTAGCCTAATCGACTGTCTTCACTCCGGTGTTTAAGACTGATATTTAAATGCCCTGCTTTCCTGTGCATGGATAATAAGTGAAGGATAAATTTTCGTGCAACTATCTATCCCTTACGCATCTTTGTGTTTTTCTTTTATGATTAATCTCTAATATTTGCGCCTTCCTTGTGAATGAGTATCTCTGCATTTTGATTGATTCATTGCTGAATGATTATCTCTGCGTTGAATGATTAATCTTTGAAGGATTAATCTCTGATTCCTTGGCTCCTGGAAAAAAAGGGAAAAGTCATTTTTCTTGGCACTTTACCCATCATTCACACCACATTTTTCTTGGCATCTTACCGAGCATTCACACCATGTTTTCTTGGCATATTACCCATCCTTCACACCACGTTTTTTTTGGCATCTTACCCAACCTTCATACCATGTTTTTCTTGGCGTTTTACACATCCTTTTCACCCAGTTTTTACACAACATTTTGGTTGGATTCTATTGTTCCTTAGTCACGAATCTTTTGTTAATTACACAATGATATTAAAATATTAGACAACAGTATCATATATTCATTAAACTTGTGAATGGACAATGAATTTAATATATGTATGACAACGATTTTATACATATCGTGTGACTGTGAATTTAATATTTATTGACAATGATTTTATATATAATGTGTGACTGCGAATTTAATATTTATTGACAATGATTAGATATATAATGTCTGACTACGAATTTAATATTTATTGACAACGATTATATATATAATGTGTGACTGCGAATTTAATATTTATTGGCAGAGATTTTATACATATCGTGTGACTATGAATTTAATATATATTGGCAAAGATTTAATTGTAGAGTTTAAATTCCATTCTAAATGCACTTACACAACAATATTGCTAGTGTAGATTTAATTTCGTAGAGTTTAATTTCCATTTGGAATGTATTAACGCAACGAAATTGCTGGCAAATATTAAATTTGTAGAGTTCCAAATTCTTTTTAAAATGTAATTGCACAGCGAATTAATGCTGGAAAAGGATGCCATTGCTAGGCAACGATTCTATTGGTAGCATTATTGGACAACGGTTTTGATTATCATCATTAAACTCATCGATATTCAATATATAAACAACAATATATATGACAACATTATTGAATATCATAATTAAACTCAACGATTTTGAATATCATAATTAAACTCAACAATTTTGAAGATCATCATTAAACTCAACGATATTAAATATATAGACAACAATATATATGACAACATTATTGAATATCATAATTAAATTCAACGATTTGAATATCATAATTAAACTCAATGATTTTGAATATCATCATTAAACTCATCGATATTCAATATATAGACAACAATATATATAGTAATGAATGTAATGAATGTTAGATCTGCTTTAATGCTATGTGTTAGATCTGGGTGAATACTGCATTGTTCTGTAATTAGGGTTTTGATCTGTGATGTGGATAAGGGTAAAAGCTAATGAATGTTAATTGCTAAGTGCTCTATTGAGTATTGTGATCACATATCTGTGTCCCAGCTAGGTTGTAGACACTTGAGTCCTACAACCACCCTTGCCTCTACCTTGAGTGAGACTTCATCTGCTTCGTAGGTGTTGCCGAAAGGGATGATAGTTAGGGTTTTGTTGGTGCGCTATTGAAGCGTTGAACCCTGGGTCTGCCCCTATGCCAACAATATTGGAGCCGGTTCGATCCGTGACCTGGGATCACTGCAGCTTCCGTTGGTTAGATATTTGATTATAATGTTGCTAATTAAGTTGACTTGTATTCGTGCAGGTAATCATGGTTAGAGGAATTCGTGGAGGCAGACGACAGGGTGCTAGGGGAGGAGGCGTGACACATCTAGTAGCATCCACACCTGAGGGGTCTAACCCCCAGGAAGACAAACAAGTTGTCGAGTAGGAACATATAACTGTGGGTGATGTGGTTGGGTTGATGAGGTCCTTTCAGCGGATGTCTGAGGCACTGATCAACCGTTTGGATAGATATGAGGTCAGGGAGTCAAAACCCCCTAAGGGTCCACCACGCACTCCAGTCGGTACTGGTAGCATTCACCGCAAATTCAAGAAGGTCAAATTTCCTGAGTTCTTTGGTGCCCCGGATGGTGCAGCCACTGAGGCATGGTTGGAGAATATGGCAATGTGCTTTGCACTTCGTGATTATGCCTCCAACATGAAGGTTCGCATGGTGGTATTTCAACTGAAGGGAAGCACTCTTCTATGGTTGAAGGCACTCCTGCCATAATTGAACATGGTCATCAAAGATGTGTCATGGGAACTGTTTGAGGAACGGTTCCGAGAGAGGTATCTATCAAAGGAATTCATTGAGCGTCAACTCAACTAGTTCAACACCTTGCGATAGGGCATTCGTACGGTGCCCAAGTATGAGGCAAGTTTTATGGAGATGCTTCGGTATGCTTCACACCTAAATATTGAGAAAATTAAGGTCAAAAGGTTCGTGTTTGGCCTTAATGTCAGTATTCGTGCAAAGTTTAGGATTTTGATGCCTCAAACCTTGCATGATGTCGTTCAGAAGGCCCTCATAGCAGAGGAGGAGCCTATCAATGGCGAGACCAACAGGGCAGGTGTCATCTGGTGCGTAGCAACATCAGACATGAACTAGACATATGCTAGGATATCGTGGCTTCCAGAGAGGATCCACTTTCACTACACCTCGATGACCAATGCCTCAACAACAAACTTCTTACCGAGGACCACAACACCAACAACAACGTCGACCGCAACAACAACAGTTTAGGCCTACTTAGCAAAACAAACCAGGGTTCCAGGCTGGTGAACCGTCAACTTCTACTTCGGGTACCAAGAGTACTGGACCAAATAAAGGGTGTTGGACATGTGGGGAGCCACATTACCAGTGCGAATGGACAATGGAGAGGACTAGAGCATTTGGATTAGCCAGACTGACTACCATGGGAGATTTGGGCAAGGCTCATCAGATTCATGCAACAGTGAATAATCGCCAGGCAGAGCACTAGTCAACTATGCTAGAGACATCAGGTATCATCGCTGACTAGACCCTTAGTATTTTGATAGATACAGGTGCTACAAAGAGTTTTATTTCTAGTGTAGCACTAAAAAGAATTAAGGTAAAGGTAGTTGAACAAGATGAGTTTAGCTCTGTAGAAATGGCTTTAGGAGTCAAACATAAGGTTGGAGGGAGGGTTACGAGATGTAGCCTTGACCTGGGAGAGTTCGTCACCAGGGCCAACCTGTACATCACGATATTAGGATCTTATGACGTCATGATTGATATGGACTGGTTGGAATCACATGAGGCGATACTCAACTATAAGATGAAATGGTTGAGCTTGGTCAATAATGAGGGACAAATATGCATGATTGTAGGTCAGAACCAGGGAGTTTCCCTGAGGTTCATCTCTTCCTTCCAGCTATGGAAGAGCATGTGCAAGGGATGTATGATTTATGTGGTCCTTGCGTTAAACGAGAAGGGAGTAGTGGAAGGTCTAGAAATCCTTCCGGTGGTGAGAGAGTTTGCGGACATCTTCCCTGAGGAATGACCTGGGATGCCGCCATAGAAGGAGTTGGAATTTACCATAGACCTAAAACTGGGGACTGAACTGATAGAAAGAACACCTTATCAGATGTCAATCCCGGATTTGCAGGAGTTGAGAATGAAAATGAAGGATTTTTTGGACCTAGGACTTATACATCCACGTGTGTCATTGTGGGGTGCGCTTTTTATCTTCATACAGAAGAAGGATGGGTCGTGGAGGCTCTGCATTGACTATCACCAATTGAACAAGGCAATGATCAAGAATCAATACCCATTGCCAAGGATTGATGATTTGTTCGATTAGATGAAAAGAGAAATAGTGTTTTCAAAGATTGACTTGAGATCAAGGTATCACCAGTTACAGATCAAGGAGGATGATGTCCCTAATATCTCCTTTAAGATGAGGATTGGACATTACGAGTTTACTATTTTACCTTTTGGATTGACAAAATCCCTTGGGGTATTTATAAATTTGATGAATTGGGTGTTCCGGGAATACTTGGACAAGTTCATCCAAGTATTCATTGGTGATATTTTGATTTACTCTCGGACGATGGAGGATAATGACGAGCACTTGTGCTTGGTACTAAAGTGTTTGTGAGAGAACAAATTATATGGGAAATAGTATAAATTCTCATTTTATCATGCAAAGATTCAATACTTAGGGCATGTCATCTCCGACAAAGGTATCACTATGGATCCAGCAAAGGTTGAGGCTATTATGAAATGGCCTGTGCCGATGAATGACCCATAAGTGCATAGCTTCATGGGTTTAGCAGGATACTACCAATGGTTCGTTGAGGGTTTTTTGAGGATAGCAAATCCGATCACAAAATTATAGAAGAAGAACAAGAAGTTTGTTGGGATCAAGAAATGCGTGGAGGAATTTCGGAGGCTCAAGGAGATATTGACGAAAACACCAATATTGTAGGTCCCTGACATGGACACAGACTTCTTGGTGTGCACTAACGCATCCAAGGAAGGCTTAGGTGGAGTTTCGATGCAAGAGGGTCTAGTGATTGCTTACATCTCTAGAAAGTTGAGAAGGCATGAGGAGAACTATGCAATACACGATTTGGAGTTTTTGGCCGATAGTTTGGAGACACTACCTTATTGGATAAAAAATTGAACTAAAAACGGACCATTGTGGACTACAACACATCTTTACGCAAAGAGACTTGAACGCGCGACAACGACATTGGTTGGAATTGCTTAGAAAGTATGATTTTGAGATTACTTACATAAAGGGCACAATGAACGGAGTAGCTGATGCATTGAGTCGGAGACCACACATATTTTCAGTGATGCCTCTTCAGACGAATCTACGTGAAAAGATTCTAACTTTACATCATGACGATGATTCTTACAGAGGTTAAGGATTTTATCAAACAAAACACAATGATGTTAGCAAAATTTGAAGGATTTACTATGGACAACAACGAATTATTGAGATTTAAAAGTCGAATTTACGTACCTCCCAATGAAGAGTTGAGGAGTTTGATCCTAAATGAGGCTCACAAAGCAGTGTACATGGCTCATCCTGGAGTCACGAAGATGAGAGTAGACCTTAAACCCTTATTCTTATGGAAATGAATGAAGGCAGACATAGTCAACTACATGGAAAGATGTCTAGAATGTCAGCAGGTGAAGGCTGAACATAGACATCTAACATGATTACTACGACCACACGCAATTCCAGAATTGAAATGGGAGGTCATTTTGATGGATCTCATTGTTGGATTGCCATTGACAACAAGGAGACAACACTTGATTTTTTTGGTAGTCGACACTCTGACGAAGAGTTCTCATTTTATTCTTGTGCGTATGATGTATCATGCACCTGACATAGCTAGATTTTTCATCAGTGATATTGTGAGGCTGCATGGCATGCCTAAGAGGATTATATAAGATTGAGGACCAATGTTTACTGGACAATTTTGGACTAGTTTCCAAGAGGCCTTGGGAACCCAACTTAACTTTAGTATTGTGTATCACCCAGAGACAGAGGGGAAGACCAAATGAACAAACCAAATCTTGGAGGATATGTTTCATATGTATGTGATGGACCAACTTAAGCGTTGGGAGGAATTATTTCCATTGGTAGAATTCGCATATAACAACATTTATCAAAGCACCATTAAGATGGCGCCTTTCGAGTTTCTTTATGGGCGACCATGTCGGACGCCTTTGAGTTGGGACTGGCTTGAGGATAGGGTCCTGGTGGGACCAGAAGTGATCCAAGAAATGGAAGATCAAATGAAAACTATAAGATAAAGGATCAAGGAAGCGCAGGATCGGTAGAAGAGTTATGCCGATGCGCATTGTGTTGACTGTAGTTATGAAGTTGGTGATCGAGTGTTCTAGCGGGTGAAACCGCATAAGAGTTTGATCAAGTTTGGAAAGGGTGATTATTTGAGGCGTATACATGATGTTTTTCACGTATATATTTTGAGACATTATGTTAGTGATCCTACAAATGTTGTTGACATGAGTTCCTTGCAGGTATCGGATGAGGGCACGCTCATGATAGAGTTGATCCATATCTTGGACCATCGCATTTGAAATCTATGGCATCGAACAATATATCAAGTCAAGGTTTAGTGGGCCAACTATAGTCTGCACTTGATGACCTGGGAGGACACATATGATATGCATCAATAGTTTCCATTTTTGTTCAATAGATAGACTTATGATACTGTGATACACCTTATTTCGACACTTATATACTGTGAAACTTTAGGACGAAGTTTAAACCAAGAGGGGGTGTATGTAACATCCCACTCTTGTGCACACTGAGTGGACTTATTCTTTGAGGACACTTGCGTGCAAGTGATTTGGTCCTTTATACTATTGGTTATTTTGATTATGATTATGAGACATTATGGATTTGATGTTATGTCATTTTTGTTATATTTACATCGAAAGGTGCTATTGACTGGGTTCTCCTGAGTATGCAGGACTCTAGAAATTGAGGATGCAAAGGCATCAATGAAACCCCTTGGACTCTGAATCGAGTCAGGGAGTGGACTGTTAGGGTTTGAATGTGGTTGATGTGACATATGTACCTATGATTAGATGTTATGATGATTGATTATTATTGCTGACATGATTTGTTGATGGATGCAGGCTGACGATAGCTTACTGAACAGAATCACATGTGGAGTAAAGGGGTCACACACGACAACCAAAGACATTGAGGGAGAGGTGTGGCAACAACCCTGCCATATCCTACTAGCACTCCCGCTGTGGCTCAAGCTGTAGGTTAACGATTACCTAGTTTGAAAAGACCCATGATGTTGTGAGGGAAGACTGTGACAGTCGCTCACGATGATTCTAAGGGGTGTGCAATAAGGCAGGGGCCTTATTCCTTAGAGGCCCTTAGTCTCCCACAAGATCACCTAGCGGAGTATTGACTCTAGGGGTTTGACTTCTACCAAATTCAGTCAAGAGACAAGTGACACCCTTGGGGCACGTAGTGCGTCTTGAAGGGCACGTCGCACAAGGAAAACAAAAAGAGGCGAGTGACACCCTTGGAGCACGTAGTGCATCTTGAAGGGCACGGCGTGCAAGGAAAATGAAAGGAGGCGAGTAGCACCCTTGGAGCACGTAGTGCGTCCTGAAGGGAACGTCACGATTTTAACTGGTAAGTGAATAAAGCTAGTCAGCCTTAAAATGAATGATGTGATAAGTAAAGTTTAATGACTAATTTTTTCCCTTAAGAACCGTTGCCCAACTTAGTGAATTTAAAACCTAGGTCTAAGTAGAACCTCCGAACAAAAATAATTAGACATATAACAAGAAGGGGGTAAAGAATTTCAAACTTTAATTATTAAATTAAAAATTATAATGAAGGATTAAATTTTAAAAAAGGGGTAATGGTTGTTTTTATCTAGTTTTGCTAATTTAATTTTTAGTTAAAAAGAAAAGAGGGTAAATGGTTGTTTTTATCTACATTTGCTAAATTAATTTTTAGGTAAAAAGAAAAGAGGGTAAATGGTTATTTTTATCTACACTTTCTAAATTCATTTTTAGTTAAATAGGAAATAGGGGGAAACTTAAAAGAAAAAGGAAACTTAAGGAAAAGGGGAGACTTAAAGAAAAAGTTGAATGTCTAACTTAGTAAGGAATCTAGCCTTTGGGACTTTCTATTTATGAACTCAACTAGGAATTAAGTAAGGCGTAAGTCATTTAAGATTTGAAAGGGAATATTAGGACACCGAAGAGTGTTTTTGGGAATGCTTTTAGGTGGTTGAGGGAAATAGGAATATTTAATTAATTACTAAAATTTATTTTTTGGTGCAACTAGGGGATTGAGCGACATGTGTATGGGGGAGGGTTTTCAAAATTAATTAAATGAAAAAGGAATTTAATGAGAACATGGGAAAATAATTATTGAAAAAATCTATAAAAGGGATGGAGGAGGAGGAGTATGGATCTCATCTTTTTGGCGTAATGTTACACTGCTGAAATTTTATCTTGACTGAACTTTCTCTTGTGGGATTTGGGATACCCAACTTGGGTAACGAGCGGTAGCTCGACCTTGTGAGGCAAGATGGGTGCTAGAATTCTCTGGTATTTTGTGCGTGGCCCCTTTGTGGCTCAGGGGGCTTAGGGGGAGGAAGATTACCCCTAGCATTGGCTAGGAGGTACCGGTGAGGTCACATCGGTCGACAAGCGGGAGTTGGATGGAGCACGTGCGGGACAACGAATCAGAGCTTTCACTTTTGGCTACGGTACGCATGTGTATATTTGTATTTAATGGTAGTTTAAATATTGTTCCTGTGCCTTCAGTAATGTACTTCTACTATGTTAAAGTTTATGTTTTTTTCAGCGTAATACTACCCAGAGACTTCATTTTTATCTTCAACAAATTGTCTTGATGAGCCCAAC
>CBVK0100043443.1:0-35085 GCA_900067695.1 Picea abies | reverse complement strand
AATATAACACACACCCAACACCTGGGACAGAGTCAGGAACATAAATATGGCCTCCTCCATGACGTGAGTGAGAATAACTCAAGATTATTATCCTATGTAAAAGAGATTTGTTGAGTTAGGACGTGCATGTGGCTGAGCACAAGGTGAACATGGGAAATCCCAAAAGTGTTGGGCACATCATCATGTGAACATAAATGAAGATGATGTGATGGCCTCCTCTAAGCAGCAGAGTTGACGAGAAGACTCCAGATTATCCTCATGTTGGTGGAAGTGGTAAAGAAGATCTGTAGAGTGTACGTGCCTGTGGATGAGCACGGGTGAACGTTGGAAGATCTGGTTCATTTGTTTAATGCAGTGAATCAGGTCCACGTCATCCATATGGATGTGCCCCTAGTGGATGAGCACTAGTGGGTGTATCAAATCCTTTTCTATATATTGTTAAAGAGTCAGACCTACCTGTAACCCTAGTTATTGTGTAAAGGGTACAAGTCGGCCCTACCTTATTGTGTCTAAAGATAAACTGTAAAAGATAATTAATAGTAATAGTAATAGTAATAGTAATTATCATAATAATAAATAAATAATATATATAAGTTAGGTTGGCCCTATTGTGCCAATAAACACTTTAGTTGATAGGACAAGTCTAATATAAGTAAGAGGAAATCTTTCATTGTAGACACACACACAATTGTGAGTTTTGGAAATTTCAGCAACTGGTACACTTCTTGGTCAAACTTGTGCACCTCTCTTGGGCGCTAGAGTTCTAGGGTTTTTTGCATCCTCTTGTGTGTTGGATATTATTGGTGGTGAAAGTTATTTCTCTTGAAGAGTATCGCAAAGTATTTGGCTGGGTTTGTCTCCCTTGTTTGAGAAGGGTTTCCTAGGATATATCTTGTGTTCTTGTGCATGGTGCTTCTTCATGTGATCTTGGTTGCTGCAGCATTTATGGTTATGGTTAATTGTTAAAATGGAATGAACTTCATGTTTAACCTAATGCTATGAAAATTCAACAATAAATCATGGTGACATGGTCAAACATAGCAATTGTAAATATATGTCAATCATAACATAAAACTAGAGCTTTGAATAACAGAACATCTCATAAAATGCATCATCCACCTGTCACTATGTAAAAAAGAACCCAAGACTGCATCGTCAACCATATAAGACCCTGTAAACAACATCGAAACAACAACAAAAAATTTGTGATATGACTATCTCCGAGCCTCTAGTCTACAAGGGGATCCCACCTACTAGTATTATATATTATTAGCATAGTTTAAATAATAGGCTTTAGCAATATTTTGCGGGCAAAATTCCTCGTTGCGATTTTAATCGTCAACAGGGACCTTTGTAAACTTGAGTAGGGATCAAGGAATTATGGGTGCTCACAAAGAATTAACCTCCATGGAAAACTCAAAATATAACCTCTTACCGAGGATAAAAGGTACCATTGACTTCCTAGGGAAGGTGGCAAGAGATTTGGGTTTCTTAGATGAGAAAGGAAAACAAGCTCCACAAAGAGGATGGAAATCATTTATGTCTCTGACTAAAAAAGAAGCAGGTTCATTAATTACATGTGGTAAAGAATTATGTTTGATTGGAATTCTTAGAGCGTTTACCCATCAAAGATGATCTAAAATGATTTTTCTATCCTTGAGTTGCCGAGGTTGACCAATCCCTAAAAAGAAATGGCCCTTAAAAGGCTAATTGATTCAATAAATCCATCTGTCATTTTGTTACAAGAGATTATTACTGATGGGGAGAAAATCACTCAAGAACTTAGAAAACTTCTTGGGGGTTCGTATTTTAGTTTTAATGATGTTATAGGGATATCCAGGGGAAATATTATTGCATGGAAGAAATTTTCTTTTACCCTTACTAATTCATGGGATTTCAACATAGGTCTAGGGACCTTTATGTTCTCTCTTGACCTTGGAAAAGAAATCTCTCTTGAATATCTACGAACCCTATTTGGATAGGGTGGAATATTGAGACAATATTTTTATAATGGATTGGACCCATAATGGATTAGTTGTGGTAGGATGGGATTTAAATTTTACTTTGGGAGCCTGGGAAGTCTAGGGACCAGTTACTCAAGTGGATTGCCTATCTGGTTACTTTATCAACAAATTGGAAGAAGTGGGATTGTTGGATATTGAAATTACTAAGTTGTCTCCAACATGTAACAACAGGAGGATGGGAAAGGCACACACAACAAATAGGCCATATCTCTTTTTGATATCTGAAGATTTCCTTGGCGAATTCATTCAAATTAAACAATAGGTCACCTTAGGGGGGATTCTGACCATAATCTTGTTCTATTGGAAATTAACCCCAACACAAGATAAACCAACCAACCTCTTTAAACTGAATTTAGAATGGGTAAAGGAGGAGGAATTTATAAGAAAGATTAAAGAGGTATGAAAACCCTATGATGAATCTTTAAGAGAATCTATATCCATAGAATTTCATCAAAATTTTAAAAAGAAAAAGAAAAAAATGTAGCAGTTCAATGGGAAAAAGAAAAGAAACAAAAAGATCAAAGAATTCTTAAAGAAGTTGACGAACCCTTAGCACACCATTACAACAATGAAGGATTTGGATATATGTCCGAGGAACATAAATCAAAGGTAAATGTACTTGAAGAAAAAAAGAGACATATCCTCTTGGAAAAAGAGAAATAATGGAAACTCAAAAGTAGGGATTTATGGCCATAGGCAGGTGATGAAAACACAAATGTTTTTCACAGGTATGCAAATTGCGGGAATAACATTATTTATGTATGGAAAATTGAGAAAGAATATGACTCATGGACCACAAATTTTAAGGATATGGCCACAGAAGGAGTTAACTATTTCACAATTCTCTTCAAAGAGGATGCTCGATTCACTATAGCAGGGGAAATAAGAGTGCCAAACTCCTTTCCAAGGTTTTTCAATCTTGAGGACAATCAGGGTTTAATGGAGGAAGTTGGAAAAGAGGAATTGCAAGTGATGTTACAAAGCTTTCAAAATGACAAAACTCTAGGCCCAGATGGCCTACCCGTGGAACTTTATTTGGGATGTTATGATTTATAGAAGAATATATAAGAAGGGTGGTTGAGGTTACAAGAACTTCAGGAAAAATCCTTGGAGATTTCAATAGGACCTTTATAGCATTGACCCCCAAAGATGATAACTATGCAAGACAAAATCATCCTTTGAAAAAATCAAGACAATCTTTTTATGCAATTGCACATACAAAATCATCTGAAAGATGATTCCTATAGGATTAAAAATGATTTTGTTGAAGAAAATTCTTGGTGAACGGTTTGAAGTTTTAGAGGGAAGGCACATACATGAGGTAGTAGGGGTCTCTCAAGAGGGAATCCATTCAATCAAATTCAAGAACCAAAGGTCAATGGTGGTCAAAGTGGACTTAATCAAAGCATATGATAGGGTAAGCCAAATATACCTTATACTAATTCTCATCCATCTAGGATTCTATCATTGGTTTGTTTCCTGGGTGATGAAATGAATCACATCTATATCTTTTGCTATATTAATAAATGGGGCATCATCCCCTTTCTTCAGGATAGAAAGGGGCCTTAGATAGGGATTCCATTTATGCCCTCTACTTTTCCTTTTAATTGTTAAAGGTCTAAGTAGGTTGTTAAAAGAGGCCACTACAAGTGGTAGTTTCAAAGGGGTAAATATTGTAACATATTTCAATATCACACACTTGTTGTTTTTTGATGATATACTAATTTTATGTGAAGTTTCTAGAAAGGTAGTTGAGAAGTTTAAGGAAATCATGGAATTGTTCTACATGGCTACGAGCATGAATATTAACCTAGAAAAGTCAACGATAACTCTTTGTGGTATATATGAGCAAGAGAAAAACCACATCACACACTTGCTACCTTACAATTTATTAGATTTACATATAGGTTTGAAATATTTAGGGCTCCATTTGATGCCAAATACATACAAGAAATGTGATTGGAAACAATTGATTGCAAAAGTGGAAAACAAGATGTTTGTTGGCATGGATTCCAAGAGGTGTTATGGAAGTTATTAGAAATTATGTTATAAATTCATTTGGACATGGGCCAAGGGAAAAAAGGGTTTTCCTTGGCATTGTGGAAAAATTTAGCTCCCTCAAAGGCAAATGGAGACTAGGAACTAAAAAATAATCTTATCTTCTCCAAAGCACTAGAAGCAAAAAATGTATGGAGATTAATTCAAGGAATAGGGTTGTGGGTACAAGTAATGAAATCCATGTACGTATTTTAGGACTGTATGCAAGAATGGGTAAGGAATCCTATCAAAATAGGACAAAATGGTTCAATTATTTGGAAAGTTGTTAAGTCTACTTTTCATCTGATAGGTAATTGGTTAATATGGTGAGTTGGGAAAGGAGACAGATTACAAATTGGCCTTGATCCATGGGTTCGTAGCAAAGGAATGCACATGTTACCTCCCTAGATGATACATGAGTTAAGAGTTATATGCTAAGACACATTGTAAACTAAGATAGGTCAACTATATGGAATTAACATTAACTGTCTTGGAGGGAAATTAGACTTGAGGAAGAGCATGCAACATGGAAGAGATACACAAACATATTAAAATCCAATCGTGTTAGGATAAGAGATGATGATGATTAGATTGTTTGGTCTCCAAATCCAATTGGAGACTATGTACCAAAAATTGGTTACAAAGCCCTAGTTGAGGAAGGAAGAGAGGAACATCACACTTGGTGGTAGAGACTCATGTGGAAATTAAAGTTCCCATCAAAAGAAAAAAATTCCATATGGTTTATCCTAAACAACAGGGTTCCCACTTGGGACATCCTACAAAACAGAAATTTTGTTGGACCTAGTTGGTGCAAGATATGTCAGCAAGCAAAAGAAACATAGTTACAAAGTTAACGAGAATTGTGACCCCAAAACGAGAACTCAGTCCCAAAAAATCTATATTTTTGTGTCAAAAACACCAAAATCAACCCCTGAATCAAAAAGTGGCACTACCGGTAGCACACTTTTTTTGAGGGTGGTTAAAATTTCGACTTGTTTGAAATCAAAACCATGAGAATCGATACCATTGCAGACATAACCCTTAAATCAAAAAATGTTGTTACCTAGTTGCATCGGTTTTTAGTTTGTAATTAAAATTATGAGCTAATTGAAATTGTGGCCTAGATGACTTCTACCATCACAGATAAAAGCCTAAAAAAAGACTCCTAAATTGTTACTTAAAAAATTATATATTAAGCTAATTTATTTTTTATAAAAAATAAATAAATGGGAAAGAAAAAAACTCTGCAAACACGTTCTTTAAAAAAAACCATTTTTAATAAAAAAAAATCATAGTCCAAATTTTTATTTATTTTTATTAAAGAAAAAAGTTAAAAAAAAAATAGCATTAATTTTTTTTTATTTTTTTTAAACTCAAAAAAACAAAATTAAACAAAAAGAAATTAATAAACACAATTTGTTTTTTAAAACTAAAAAATAATAATAAACACAAATTTTAAAAGAATTGTTTTGAAAAATAAATTTAAGAAAAAAAAAAACACAAAAATTTACTCAAAAATAATATTAACAAAAAAACACAATTTTTTTAAATACAATTTTTTGTGGGGACATGGGGAGGGGGTGATGTTCAGTACTGCCCCCCCTCCCCAAAACCCATGAATTAAACACCCCCCTCCCCAAAACCCATGAATTAAATTAACGTTTGGATATTGGGAAGGTCGGGCCTAACATCGCCTCCTCCCCAAAAGCCACAAATTAAAAAATTCATGGATTTTGGGGAGGAGGGGTGATGCCTAACATCGCCCTCTCCCCATGTCCCCTGNNAAATCATATTTTTAAAAATTTGTTTTTGTGATTTTTTCTATTTTGGGTGAATTTTTGTTGTTGTTTTTATTTTCTTTGTATTAATTTTTTTTTTTAAGGGTTTTAAGAAAAAATCAATTTTTTTTAATGCTAATTTTATTTTTGAACTTTTTCTTAAATTTTCTTTTTAAAAAATTGGATAATGAATTTTTTTATAAAAAAAAATGTTTTTCATTTTTGTTTAAAGAACACGTTTGCAGAGTTTTTTTTTCTTCTGTTCCATTTATTTATTTTTTTATGAAAAAAATAAAATTAATTTAATAAATAATTTTTGAAGTAACAATTTAGGAGTCTTTTTTTAGGCTTTTATTTGATGGTAGAATACATGTAGGACATGATTTCAATTAGGTCAAAATTTTAATTACAAAAAAAACCAATGCTACTAGGTAACATCACTTTTCAATTTAAGGGTCAATTTTAAGGGTTATGTATGCAATGGTATTGATTCTCAAGGTTGTGATGCCAAACAAGTCATAATTTTAACCACTCCCCCAAAAAAGAAAAAGGTGCTACCAGTAGCACCATTTTTTGAAACGAGGGTAAAAAATGCGACCTCTAAAAAATGATAACTCTGGAGAGTTCTCGTTAAGTTGGTAACTTTGTTAAGAATCAAATTCTCACATCATCATGACTTGTTCATATACAAAGGAGATTTGGAAGTAAGTCAAATCCAGTGTTCACATAGTGAAACTAGAAGAACTAAATCTCGCCCCCCAAAATATTGCTTAGGGAGTTTGGTTGGCTAGGAACTTGAAATTGTTTGAGGGAAAAAGAACATTACCCCTAAAATGTGTTGTCCAGGCACTAAACATTATAAATTCTTACCCACGGGTTCAAGAAAAAAAATTCTCCCGTAATTGTAAAGAAGAGGTAATAAACAGGGACATTCCATGAACATATTTTGATGGTGCCTCATAGAGGACCCCTCTGAGGTGAGGAGCAAGAGAAATATTATATCTCTCTTCAAAACACAACTTTTCCTTCAAAGAAAGAGTTGTCCAAGAGACAAATAAATATTATGAGCTAATGGATTTTAAATTGGTCTTGATGCTAGCTCAAGAATTTGGGGTATCACACATACAATTTTTTGGTGACTTTCTTTTAGTTATTAAGTGGATGCACAAGGAAATAATGTTGAGGAATTTCACTTGACAACCTTTGTTTTATGATGTTCAGACTCTACTTACATATTTCTCACATATTTCACCGACACACATGATCTACACAGACATTAACATGATAGTGGATTGTCTATTAAAAGCTAGTTTAAGACTAGATCTGGGTACCTGAATTATTTATTAATTATTTATTACAATTTATTGTATAAGCTACAATGAAAGTATGCATATAGAGGATCAATAGAAGAAGGATGTTTATAATTTTTCTTACACTGAAGAAAATATCACACATGTTATCACACAATATTGCACCTTAGTTCAAAGCCTTCACAAGGTACAAAGATGAGTGGAACATGGAAGTGTTGCCACCGTCGCCTAGAAAACTACTTCCCTCGTTTTAGTGAAGGACAAGTCCAACACAAGGGAGACTTCCTTAGTATCACCTAAGGTTCCTAAGGCAAGACACGTCAAGTCTTAGGTCACCTATGTTACTACTAAAATAACCACCAATTAATTATCATATATGAATTATGGACTAGGTGGTTACTCAAAGTAAATTTCATATTTAGGGTTGTTTTAGAAGGTTTGTTATGCAATTATTTAATGAAAATTCATCCCCAAGTAGTACATATATGAAAATTACTAAAGGATATCATAAAAATTGCATAAAAGATAATAAATCACAATAGTAAACAAGTTACACAACAAGATGTTTCATCCATTTAAATGGATTAGAAACAAGTAAATCTTAGGGATTAAACTAGGGTTTAAGTAACTTGTAAATTTGAAAATTTAAAAGCATGAAACAACCAACAATATCAAGACATCCAACCCTACAACAATATATACAAGGTTGATTTTGCAAGAAAAATGATTTTTAAGTCAAATAAATGCAAAAGGTATCAAGATGTCTAGGATTTTTTGGTGGCTATAAATTAGGTACAAGCTATAAAAAATAGGGTTTACCCTAAAACAAAAGTAAAAATTTGGAATTTTGAGTTTAAGATTAATCAGATAAGAAAAGACTAGAGCCTACGTTTTTTGGGGGGAAGGGGCATATGGGATCAACTAAGGCTCCTCTTGAGGGAGTGTAAGTGAAACTAGGGTGATAGTTAGGGTTTTCCACTACAAACCCTAACAAATCCTCCTCTTGCCTTACAAGCTTCAAAATAATTCAAGGGGAAAACACTCCATTGGTAATCTTCCAAGGGTTTGTAGAATGGAATTATTGAAGAAAAGAGAAAGAGGGTGCACCACCATCACTAGAGAAACACATATACACTTACAACCATTCATAAATAAAATCCACAAAGATTAAGAGAGACCACTTACTCGGTAAATCTATTCATTCATAAAACTCTAGATCCAAGAACATGGATGCAATTGTAAAGAATCCACAATATATCTTCCTCAAAGAGAGAGCTTTAGTTCTCCATCTATAGAAAAAATATAATTTTAATAGTATGCAAGTCATGTTCTCCACAATTTGTAGCAATGAGATACAAATGAGAGGTGCTTCTATTATTTATATGAAGAGATCTAGCAAACCTCTCAATATAATAATAATATTCTCCTAGCTTTTAGCCTAAGAAAATATAAAATACCATTATCTCTTTACAAAACCTAGAGATATGGTCAATAATACATAAAATATCCATGATGCATGAGTGAATGAGTCAAAATAACCCAAAGATGCTCCCCAAATGAAGTAAAACCTTCTCAATTTTCAAGTCATTCTCATTATAGAGCACATGTGAACCTCAAAAATATTTGGTAATCCAAGACCTGCATTATGCATCATTAAAACATTATTGCTAGATATCACCATCAAACCATTGGTAAAAAAAAAAAACAAGGAAATACGATCCCCGTAGTATATGGAAAACTTAAAGGAAATGTGACAAAAATATTTATTTCATCATTTTTATTAAGACATGATTGAATCAAATGCAACTATCTAAGAATGTATGAAGTCAAGAAATAATTGAAAGAAAACAAGAAAGCATAAGCAAGATGCAAAGAATACAACTAATATAATGTTATCCTACTCTATGCTACTACTAACAAATCAAGTGTCAAATGCAAAGTAAATCTTAGGAAGTTATCCATTAAATGACAAAGGAAACTTCTCCCTATCAAGGCTAGCTAGGTAGAAATAATTAATTCCATCATTTCTCTCAATTTTGTACGGACCAAGCCAAAGACCATCAAACTTCTTATGCATACCTAGATTTTCCTTTCTTTTTTCCCACATGAGTATGAGATCTCCTTCTACAAAATGTCTTTGTCTTGCTTTATGATCAAATGTTCCTTTGATTTTATCTTGATTTCTCACCATTTGATCAAAAACATTTCACATAGACTCATCCAACTCTACAAGATGATCAATTCTTTCTTGTAAAGCTTCTTTGTCACTTGTGGAATGTTTCATAATATGGGAAACCAAAATATGAAGGTTGATAGGCAATTTTGCTTCCATTCCATACATTAATTCGAAAGGGATTTTTCCAGTGGAAATCTTAGTTGTGATATGATCTGCCCATAGTGCATACTTAATCTTTCCATCCAAATTCTTTTTATTTTCACCCAGAATTTTCTTAATAATATTCATGATGTTCTTGTTACTAGATTTAACCAATCCATTTCCTTGTGGGTAATAATTAGAAGAACAAGACAACACAATTCCATAGTTGGAGAAAAAAATTTCCAAGGCCAAAGAACTAAAATCCTTTGCATTATCAATAGTCATTTTGGTTGGGGTGCCAAATCTTGTGATGATTTGATCTTTAAGGAAACTCATTACAACTTCTTCAATTGACTTCTTGGTGTGTATGGCCTCTACCCACCTAGTGAAATAGTCTGTAGTAGTCAAAATCCATTAGTATACATTACTAAAATTGTCTTTAAACTCACAAACAAAATCCAAACCCCACTTCTAAAAAGGTGCCTCAATTATCACAAGTTTCAAAGGTAAAGAGAGAAATCGTTGTTTCCCTAAGAAGAACTGGCATGTTTGACAAGACCTTACATAATGATAAGCATTAATGAACAATGTAGGCCAATAGTAACCTTCCCTCAATATTTTATGTATGGTAGTATGAGATGCAAAGTGGCTCCCACAATATCCTGAATGGAACTCATCAACTAACTTGTTGGCTTCTTATTTATTGACACATCTAATGATTATTCTATCAGGGTTTCTCACCAAGGCCATCCTAATTTTATGATCAATCCCAAATCTCTTATTTATGATCAACCAAGTGGCCAGGACATGATAAATTCTTCAAGTAATAAATGATATCCGAATACCACTCATCATTTTCCAATTCACTTAAGACAACATTCACTTGGTCACTCTCACCTAATTCCAAGGCTTTCTTATTTCCTTCAATCAAAATCTTAGCTAAACCTTTCCCTTTTATGATTTTAGTTGGTTTAATGTCAAGGCCACACTATTGAATATTTGATACCCATTTCCTCCTAGTTCCAAGAAAATCTTGATGTGTCAATCATCTTTTACAATTATGGAACATAGGCTATGATTTTGTTGTACTCAGCATAACTCCTAAAATGTTTCAATGATTTCTCTAGGGAATAGACTTACTTCTTAGTAGTGGTGTACTTTAATTCAACATACCTAAGGGTATTACTCCTAAAAACAATAGGTTTCTCATTATCATCCTTGTTTATTTGCAAAATCACACCAATAATAATATCCTTAGATGCAAAGGAGAAAATGATGAAGTCTCAAGAATAATGATGGCTAACTAGGACCGGTGTTGATTTGATGGCTTATTTAATGTCTTGAAATATTTCCTACTACCATAATCCCATTTAAATAAATCATCCTTCTTTAACAAAGCATTCATGGGTTTGACAATATCAACAAAATTTGGAATAAATCTTCTTATAAAGTTATCTTACCGAAGAATGACTGTAAAGATTTTATGTTATCTGGGAAAATGATATTTCTTATGGACTCAAGTCTTGACAGATCAATACAAATACCATATTTAGAAACAATGTGACCCAAAAAAATTCCTTGGTCTACTTAAAAAGTAGATTTCTTAGGATTAAGTGAGATTCCATAATTTTTAAAACACTCAAACACTTTCCTATAATGCTACACATGTAGATTTCTTTATTTGGGCTCCACAATTAAGTCATCTTGGTAGATCTCAATTATATTTCCAACCAAGACTCTAAAAGAGAAATCCATTTCCCTTTGAAAAGTTGATCCAACATATAAGAGACCAAATGGCATTCTCAAATGCTTGAAAGTTCCCCACATGGTGGTGAAAGGTGTCTTAAGTTGGTCTTCTTATTTAACCCAAACTTTGTTATATCCTAAGAAACCATCCAACATATAAAGCATCCTAGCCCCAATGACTCTTAGAAAGATATTTTCCATATTAGGAAGAGGTTAATTGTCTTTGAGGGAGAGTTGATTAAGGTTTATAAAGTTGACACACAATCAATTATCACCATTCTTCTTTTGAACTACAAGTAGGTCGAGCACCCAAGAGGAATGTCTAATGGGGGATATAATATTTTCTTCAAGTATATTTTGTAATTCTTTATGGATAGAGGGAAATAACTTAGGATTGATATTTCATTTCTTTTTCCTAAAAGGTTGTGCCACTTCTATCAGAGGAATGGTGTGTTGAATTATGTCTCCCTTATAAGCCTTGAAATCATCATAAGACCAAGAAAAGACATCATTGTACTCATGAATTAGGTTCTCGATATCTCTTATTTCATAGTATTCTTGTCTATTTTTATCATCCTAGTGTTGAAATTTTGGTATGCTCATTTAACCATAGATAATGTCACATCATAGTCACCCAACCATAGGCATTCACATACGCCACCCCCAAGCACACTAACCTTTAGTTCTGGAAATCCAACTTGATAACCAATAGATAAACCCTAATTGATAACTACAACAACAACTCAAGACAAGTAGATATCACCTTCTCCAAGGGTAGCACACAAGAGAGAGAGTCTCCATATCCACGAAACAATTATCATACACAATGGCAGCAATTGCAGCTGCACTACTCTCTCAAACTTGCGCCATACTTAGTAAGAATATCACCAAGAGTATCACCAATAATGTCACCAAGAGAATCACCAAGAATGTCACCAAGATAATCACCAAGAGAGAGACCAAGACCAAGAGATGACCATGTGCCCTTATTCCTCCTTCCATATGCAGTTGCAACTGCAACTGCAGTTCTCCACAAGACTTTCACTATGACTGGGTGTACAACTGAGCTAAAATGTCCTCTATTTATATTTTTCTGTCTAGTGACTTTTCTGGTTGTGCCGACCTAGATTACTAGTAATTATATTTGTTGTTTATCTTTTTCCTATGGATCCGACTTGTAATTATGGAAGATAATATTCTAATATTATTTATTCTTCTAGGCCGACTTGTCTTTGAGGGTTTCCAAACATATGTTTAATTTTTCACTTGCTTCCGAAATATTCTATTTTAAGTCATAGGTTATATGTGGAGGTTAATACTTCCCACAACTACCAAAACATCAACACTCCCTCTTATCTAGGGAGGTATTAACTAAGATGTTCTTTATGTAGTGGTCTCAAACACATCCATCCATCTCACATGTCTTGGGAAAGATTCACATGGTCTTTCATACCAGACTACAGGTAGCATAACCATAGCCACACATGATATCATATGATCAAACATATCATGTAACAAGTATCACCATCATAGTTGCACATCATTCATCATAAGAAGTTTTTCACTTTCACTAGAGTAGCGTACCATCCTTTGTTGGAGTAGCATACCAACCTGTGTTGGGGTAATATACCATCCTGTGTTGGAGTATCATACCAACATACGCTAGGGTAACATACCAACCTGCATTGGAGTAGCATACCAACATGTGTTGGGGTAATATGCCATCTCATGTTGGAGTACCAACCTACATTGGGGTGGCATACCAACCTGTGATGGGGTTGTGATCCAGAATTGGATCTCAGGACCAAAATGGGTCCAGGAAGGCCTAAAACTCAAAGTGCTCAGAATGGATTCAAAACAAACGTGTGCATAGGTCTCGTCAATACGAACGAATGGATTCAAAACAAACGTGTGCATAGGTCTCGTCAATACGAACCCAACGCAACTTGAACGGGCTCAAACGAATGTTGTATGCTCAAGATATCGCAATCTGTTCATTTCGTCAAACAAGCGAAAAAAAAATGATGATTGTACAGTCTGTATAGTGCTGATGTGGTAGATGAATGTACAAGCCATACAGATGTACATATGATGTGTCAGGGTGCATTTTCGCTGATGTGGTAGGTACGAGTGGACATGTGGCAGCTAGCTGATGAGGTAGATGTGTTGACTGGGTATGACAGGTGATCGAATTGAGGGTTGACACGTGGCATATATTCAATGAATAGCATGGGCCACGTGGACCAGTCATGGGATTCCACGTGGCACCCATTTATTGGTTGGTTACATTGGAAAAATTATGGAGTCAATGGGAATCAACCCCGTGACCTCTGGTCCAGGCGACGAGCGGTTTGGCAGGGTCGAGATAGCCAGCCCACCCGCATATGTTCCTTGTAATGTATGGTGTAAAGGTTGTATTTAAGTTTGTTGTATTGTAAATTCGAGCAAATAAAGGGTTGGGGCCTAGCCCCATCCCTCGACGTTTACCATATGACCGCTCACATGTGACCCAGGCCCATGCCTTAACATATGACGCGAGATTTGTTATAGCTCCAGCCCTCAACACATAACACCTCACCATATGACTTAACCTTGCTCTATATGTATTGGCGTGGAATGTAAGGATCTTAGCCCCTAATCATATGGGGATTGCACATGACCTGGACCACTAGTTCAACCATTTTCACACGCAATGGGTTAGCGCCTGGTTGGTCGGGCTAGCCCGCCGACCAAGGCGCATAATCGAGGGTTAATGGAACATGATCTTAGCCCATTTGTGAGCACATGGAGGGTTTAGCCATGGCCATATGGCCATATGGACAGTACATAAGTGACCAGGAGCTTAAGTCGGGGGGCCAACACACTAACAATTAGCCTGAGACCACATGGTGGGCGTCCATATGCCCAGGAGCGCAAATTTTGGGGTTTGCGCCCTAATATTTACCAAAAGTGGGTTTTTAAACATTATCTTCTGATTTTATTTGATTTTGTGCCTGATATTGATGGATTTTGGTCATTTTTGGAGGATCTTGGGCCCTTTTTAAGGCCAGATCTTGGGGAGAAGTTTGGAGGTTTTTACCCACTTCAAGTCTAGATAAACCAGAGGCTCTTGAAGCCATGAAAAAGGTTCAAAGAAGAGAAATGATGAATAATTTCCAAGCCAAAGCCATTTTTATGTAGGGAAGCCATTGAGGAGAGCACCTTTGCGGGCCATTTCTAGGAGCTCCGTTCATCCGATTTCAGTGTCATCAGTTTTGTTGGGTTCTAGAGATTTGGTAGAAAAAGACCAGATTAGTTTGTAATCCTTTTGGCACTATTGTGATGTAATTTTAAATATTTGAAAAGAAATAAGAAATCCTCACCCACTGAGACAAAGGCCCGAAGACGTAGGCAAGATTGTCGAACTCCATTATCAACTTCTCTTGTTATGGTTTGTTGTTTCTTTATGTTCATTTCCAAATCTGTATATGTTTAATGACTATTATGTTTCCTCTTTCATTAGTTTTCCTAAATGGTAAAATAACTCATGCTTTAATAACTCAACCATTGCCGTTAAAAGATCTTTTCGGATCAAGAGGTATCAGAGCTAGTTGATGGTTGGTTTCTGATTTTGCATGATTACCAAGGAAAAGTTAAATCATGGTGAAGGCGAGCTTGTTGAAGAGAATCCTGAGATTGGATTGAGAAAGAGAACTTCTCAAAGTGAGAAGATAGCATCGGAAGAGGCACTTTCTCACGATGAGAAAGAGTTTCAAAAGACTTTCTTCGCCATGTCAGAGATGATAAAGGTTCTATATGAGGATTACTGGGAACAGAAGAGGCATGTTCTTGGTGAATCTTCAAAGATCAAAAGTGAAGAAGGAGAGGATCCTCCTCAAATTCCTCCTTCACCTCCTTCTTCTCCATCAACTTCTTCTTCTTCAAGTTCAAGTTCCAAATCCACCGCAAGAAAACATGTCCATAAACATAAACAAGAAATGTCTTTACTTAAGCTTGATGTGAAATTTGAATTACCTATGTATGATAGTGAAGTCAATGCAGAGAGACTTGATAATTAGGTTAGACATATGGAGACTTATTACAATGTGCAACAAATCAAGGATGAGGCCACTCAAATCAAGTTGGCATCACTTTGTCTTGTAGGCACAACACTCATATGGTGGCAAAGCAAGTTGCAAAATGGCACGCAACAAGTGGGTAATGTATTTCCATCATGGCAAGTTTTTATTTCTGCACTCAGAAAAAAATTCTATCCTTTGGGTTATAAAGATAAAGCCTTAATTGAATGGTAATCTCTTAAACTAAGAAAAGGACAAACAATGCAAGAATACACTGTTGGATTTCGTAAAATGGCATTGATGTTAGATATTCCTTTACATACCCAAGAAACTCTTATGAAGTATATAGGAGGTTTACCTGCACATATTCGTAACACTATATTTATGTTTGGACCTACTAATCTTGATGAGATTTATGTTCAAGCAACATACATTGAGGCAGGGAAAACATGAGTTGTAGTATCAGGGGAATCGTCTTCAAGGAAAGAGGACAAAAGGAAGTGGAATGACAAGAAGGCAAATTCAGTGGCAAGAAAGGAAGAAAAGCCCTCTTGCAAGCATTGCAAGAAAGAAGGGCATGATGAGGACCATTGTTGGCAATTGCATCTCGAGAAGAGACTGAAGTGGTTCAAAGAAAGGAAATGGAGGCAAATAGTTGTAGCAACAACACGACCAACAGATTTGGGATCAGATTCGGGTGATGAATCTAAAGTCTCATTGGTTGGTTTGACAGGTAAAATTGGTGATGGATTTGATGCTAGAAGTAAATTGTTTCACATAAGGGTCATCATGAGGCATACTAAGGTCGACACATTGATAGATAGTGGGTCTCAATCTAACTTGATTTCATAAGAATTGGCTAAACAATTGGGATTAAACACTCAGATGCATCATAAGCCTTACACACTTAAATGGATAAGAAACAATCATAAATTACACATAACAAAGCAATGCACATTAAAGTTTGCAATTTCATCTAAGTTTGTGGATGAGGTAACATGTGATGTGGTGCCACTCAATGAATGTGGAATGGTCTTAGGCAGTCCTTACTTGTATGATCGTAAAGCAATCTTCTACATGGAACAAAATCAATATCACATAACCAAAGCAGGAAAAGAATATGTTGTTCATGCTCATCATTTAAAAGCAAAACAATCTCTTCAAACAATGGAACAATTAAGAAAGGCAGCTCATGCAAGAAACACACCCATAATTGTTTCAAATCAAGTAATTGATCTTAAGAAAGAACATGAGATGATTGTAGAATGGAAGATCAATCACACTTTGCTTCAAGATAAGATAATTTCGTGCAAGTATTACAAACATATTAGCTCATTTGCAGTCATATTTCTGATATTATCATTAGTAATGTTGTCAACATGGATGATAGTGGCTTCAGTGAGATGTGACAGAGTATAAGTGGCTAACAATATGTTGTCAGTTATCATGGTTGTTTTACAGTTGATCTTGATGAGATAGGTGCACAAGACAAAGTTTAAAGACAGAGAACAAGTTGGGTGGCCTATCTCACACTTGATGACTGGTCAATAACCTTTTGGAGGACCAAAAGGTCTTCAGTGGGGAGGTGTTATCCAGAATTGGATCTCGGGACCAAAATGGGTCCAGGAAGGCCTAAAACTCAAAGTTATCGGAATGGATTCAAAACGTACATGTGTGTAGGCCTCATCGATATGAACCTAATGCAACTTGAACGGGCTCAAACAGACATTGTATGCTCAAGATATCGTGGTCTGTTCATTTTGTCAAACATGCAAAAACAAATGTTGATTGTACAGTCCGTACAGTGTTGACATGGAAGTTGACTGTACATGTCGTACGGTCATACATCTAACATGGCAGGGTGCATTGGCACTGACATGGCAAGTATGGGTGGACACATGGCAGCTGGATAACGAGGTAGATGTGTTGACTGGGTATGAAAGGTGGTCGAATTGAGGGTTGACACATGGCATATATTCGATGAATAGCGTGGTGCCACATGGCCCAGTCATGGGATGCCACATGGAACCCATTTATTGGTTGGTTATATTTGCAAAATTATGGAATCAACGATAATCGACCCCATGAACTTTGGTCTGGGCGACGAGTGGTTTGGCAGGATTGGGCTAGCCAACCCGCCCGTATATGTTCCTTGTAATGTATGGTGTAAAGGTTGTATTTAAGTTTGTTGTATTGTAAATTCGGGCAGATAAAGGGTTGGGGATTATCCCTAGCCCCCGAAATTTACCATATGACCGCTCACATGTGACCCAGGTCCATGCCTTAACATATGGCACAGGATTTTTTATAGCTCCATCCCTCAACACATAAGACCTCACCATATGACTTAACCTTTCTCTATATGTATTGGCGCGGAATGTAAGGAGATTAGCCCCCGATCGTATGGGGATTGCACATGACCCAGACCACCAGTTCAACCATTTGTGCATGCAATGGGTTAGTGCCCGGTCAGTCGGGCTAGCCCGCCGACCAGGGTGCATAACCGGGGGTTAATGGAACATGAGCTTAGCCCATTTGTGAGTGCGTGGAGAGTTTAGCCACGACCATATGATCAGTACACAAGTGGCCAGGAGCTTAATTCAGGGGGCCAATGCACTAACAGTTAGCCTGGGGACACATGGTGGGAGCCCATATGCCCAGGAGCACGGAGTTTGGGGGCTGCACCCTATTGGGATTTTATTTGATTTTATGATTTTGGTCATTTTTGGAGGATCTTGGGCCCTTTTTGAGGCTAGATCTTGGGGAGAAGTTGGGAGGTTGTTACCCACTTCAATTCTATATAAACTAGAGGCTCTTGAAGCCATGAAAGAGGTTCATAATAGAGAAATGTTGAATAATTTCCAAGCCAAAGCCATTTTATGCAGGGAAGCCATTGAGGAGAGCACCTTTGCGGGCCATTTCTAGGAGCTCCATTTATCTGATTTCAGTGCCGTCAGTTTTTTTGGGTTTTAGAGATCTGGTAGAATAAGACCATATCATTTTTTAATCCTTTTGGCACTGTTGTGATGTACATTTAAATCTTTTAATAGAAACAATAAATCCTCACCCATTGAGACAAAGGCTCGAAGAAGTAGGCAAGATTGTCGAACTCCGTTATCAACTTCTCTTGTTATCGTTTGTTGTTTCTTTATGTTCATTTCTAGATTTGCATATGTTTAATGGATGTTATGTTTCCTCTTTCATTAGTTTTCCTAAATGGTAAAATAACTCATGCTTTAATAACTCAACCATTGTCGTCAAAATATCTTTTCGGATTAGGTAGCATACCAACCTGCGTTGGAGTACCAACTTGTGTTGGGTAGCATACTAGCCTGTGTTGGAGTACCAACCTACACTTTGGTAGCATACTAGCCTACGTTGGAGTACCAACCTGCTCTGGGTAACATACCAGCCTATGTTGGAGTACCAACCTGTGTTGTGGTAGCATACCAACCTGCGGTGGGGTAGCATACCAGCCTGCGTTGGAGTACCAAACTGCACTAGGGTAGCATACCAACCTACCTTGGAGTACCAACCTGCATTGGGGTATCATATCAGCCTGCCTTGGAGTACCAACCTGCACTGGGGTAGCATACCATCCTATGTTGGAGTACCAACCTGTGTTGGGGTAGCATACCATCCTGCGTTGGAGTACCAACCTGTGTTGGAGTACCAACCTATGTTGGGGTAGCATACCATCATACGTTGGAGTACCAACCTGCCCTGGGGTAGCATACCAGCCTGCGTTGGAGTACCAACCTGCGTTGGGGTAGCATACCAGTATTGGGGATCACATCACTTCCTTCTACTGGGGAATACATCAATTCTCACTACTAGAGAAAAATATTTGGACCACTCCAAGCTTGTCCCTGACAGAGGCTTGGTTGACATATATGCTACATGTTCGTCAGTAGAAATATATTAGAGAAAGTGTCTCATCATAGTCTTCTCCCTCTTGTCGGGAGAATCCTCTAGACACAAATTAGGATTTGTACATCTCTAGGTTATTTATCTGCAATATGATTGATCTTGAAGATCAACTTGGAAGTCACCACTGACTTCCCTTCTGGTATCAGAACCAAGGAAAATATATATATCCTATTCCTTTGGACTGGCTTCCTCCTCGGTCACCATAGAAAAGTCTACTGAAGAAAGGGAATATTCCCATAAGATCTCATATCTCCTCGAAGCCTCTCAAGCTTCGATCTAGCCTTCTCAACCTAGGGCACTTGTATGTGAGTCCTAGAAGATGTCTCTCTCTTCCATATGAATATGAAATTCTCTGAGTCTCCATTCTCCCTCTGAAGCGTGACTCCCTCTAAGTCTATATAATCTTCGGAGCCATTTTCTTCCTCTGTGTGTGATGATTTCCTCTGAAGTCTCATGTGAATGGTCCCGAGGAGGCTTCTCCTCCCTATTGGATCGTGAGGGATGACTCCCTATGAACTCTAGCTCCTTCTGAGTTGGTACTCAGTGGGGTCGCTTACCTCACCACCGATGGAGTCATCTTCTCCTCATGATATGGCTCATCAATGTTGCATCCTACAAATTTTCATGGGACCACACTAGTCTCTTCTTGGTTACTACAACAATTATGGGTAGGCCCTTTTGGCTCTACTAACTCTTCATGATGATCTGAAGAGTAATCAAGTGCACTAGAGGGATTTGTTCGATCATCTTTGGAGATTTATGCTCCTTACAATCAATATCCATATGAGATACTATGTATCTCACAAAAGTACCCTTCTTCGTCTTCTTCTTCTTTGGTACATGGATGTATATGGTCGTGCATACAACTTCTTATCTGGATAGTTTGCTCCATGTCTAAAACTAGAGACCATCTAATATGATGTCTCATGCAACCATCACTATAGCTTCCCTCAGAGTTATCACCTGTGACCTACCTAGAACAAGGAGAACAAAGGGAAAATAGTGGACAAGAATAATACTCTTATAATAATAAAAACAAGAATGAGAAAAATAATCATAGTAGCTCCTTCTTAGAGCTATTTCTTGTGACCTACCTGGAACAAGAGCCAAAATAAAAATACAATAATAAGAAATAGTAACAACACTCTTCTAGTGTTGTGATCAATCCTCCATGGTAACTTCCATGGAATTTATAAAATAACATGCCTGAGACAAGAGAAATAAGAGAAAAAAGTATAATAGCATTTTCATAAGAACATATCTATGTCAACAAGAATAAAATACAACCTCATGGTAATCATCATATTATTACCAAGGTGACATTCATGGAAGAAAAACAAGAAGTATCTCCTAGAGGAGATGTTAGTTCATCTTGCGACCAAGTACAATAAGCATGTGTATCAATAGTATTCACATGTTGCCAATTATTCATTGTATCTAGTAGTAAAAGAACCTTTCAAGGATTGTTGTCACAACTAGTAATGTAGAAATTATTAAACTTGATATGTGTAATTGGAAACTTATTAATTTAATCAATCAAACTTGGAACCTGGAGTCTTATCTTCAAGAATAAGTGTTGTTTCTTTTCTTCCAAGTCTCCTTCACTCAATATGACAAATATTCTCTCTAGCCTATCCTTTGTACTTAAGACAATATGATTTCCTAACATAAATCTTAGTTAGGGAATTTAATGCAAGTAAACTCGAAAATCTCAACCTTAATCAATCTAATATTTTGACTAGAGTCAGTTCATAAATTTAACTTTGAACAGAGGTTAGTGTGATAATCATAACTTCAATAGATCAAAATACAACTAGATGTTCATAAGATCACAATAATTCCATAACAACTAGAGGCATATCAAAATAATCAAACTTGGACTGTGTTGTTCCTATGAATGCATTGGATCTGAGATCCCTCTGGATCTATGATTGTTTGTTTGGAAAAAAGATCACTTCTCCTGCAAATACCCTTAAGATAATGATACAGTTTAAACATATACAAGTACATACCTCCGACAACAGTGACACCATTCGACAGCAATGACAAGCAATGACGAACCCAAAAATTTCAAGGTGCTCCAACTAACAATCTGAAGATAGATGGAGATGCACTAGGGTAAGGTGCACTAGGACAACCAAAAGTTAGTCCCAATACTTCAAAGAAACTTTCATTGCAACTGGTATTGCAACTAGTGTTGGCATTGCAACTAGTGTTGCAATTGGCACTACAGCTGATGCTACAACTGACACGAAGCAACTAGCACAAAGGAACTAGCACTGCAAACCTAGGGTTTTATGAGGAAACCCTAATTTCTCAACTTCATAAATTAGTAGATCTGATCAAGGGAAGAGATGCACCCTACTTAGGAGATATTCTTGGTGAGTTTAGTAAGTTCTCAATGAGCTTGACAATGGGGGAAACTGAGGATTTTCCTTCCAACGGTTAGACTGTTATGAAGAAAACTTGCTCTGATACCATGTTGAAATTTTGGTATGTTCATTTAACCATAGAAAATGTCACACCATTGTCACCCAACCATAGGAATTCACATATGCCACCCTCGAGCACAGTAACCTTTACTTGGAATAATTTGGCAAGCCTACTCCATAACCAACAGATAAACCCTAGTTGCTAACTACAGTAACAACTCAAGACAAGTACAACTCTCCTTCTCCAAGGGTAACGCACAAGAGAGAGAGTCTCCATATCCACAGAACAAGTACCATACAGAACTATAGCAGCTGCAACTGCACTACTCTCTCAGACTTGCACCATACTTAGAAAGAATATCACCAAGAGTATCACCAAGAATGTCACCAAGAGAATCATTAAGAATGTCACCAAGATAATCACCAAGAGAGAGACCAAGACCAAGATATGACCATGTGCTCTTATTCCTCCTTCCAGCTGCAGTTGTAGCTTCAACTGCAGCTCTCCACAAGACTTGTGCTCTAACTGGGTGTACAAATGAGCTAAAACGTCTTCTATTTATATTAATCTGTCCTGTGAATTTTTTGGTTGGTCCGACCTGACTTTCTGGTAATTATATTTTATGTTTATCTTTTTCCTGTGGAGCCAACTTGTATTTCTGGAAGATAATATTCTAATATTATTTATTCTTCTAGGATGTCTTGTCTTCTAGGGTTTCCACACATCTGTTTAATGGTTCACTTGCTTCTGAAATATGCTATTCTAAGTCATAGGTTATATGTGGAGTTTAATACCTCCCGCAACTACCAAAACATCAACACCTAGGACTAGATGTTGAACTGATATTGACTTCAAAAGCCTCTTCGAATTGGTCAACAACAAGAGGAACTACTCCTTTTTAGATTGAGTTGTTTGGAAAGTCTTCAATTTCCAAGTCTTTACTTTCGGTTTTCCAATTCACTTGGTTTCCTGAGAACTCTTTCAATCTATTCAGGGAATTATTTGAGCATCATCATTGAAAACTTGCTAGTGCTCAAGATTATCTGGGATGTTGATCTAACTATTACTTCCATTTGACACTCACCATTGACCAAATCGCTACATGGTTTCAAAGTGGATGTTTTTATTGCCAATATATCAACAACATTATTTTTCTCTCTTGGAACTGCTTCAATTGGAAATGCATCAAATAGTTCCATGGTGTCTAACATTGTGTTTCTATACCTTCTCAATCTCTCATTATTAGAAACAAACACCTTCTTTACTTGTAATATATTGAAGGTCAAAATCCCCAATTACCTTCAAGTAGTTAATCTTCATATCTAGGGTCAAATCTAATCCTAGGTTCAAGGATTCATACCTGACAATGTTATTAGTGCAATCAAACTCAAGCTTATATGAGAAAATATTGGAAATTCCTTGGGGAGAGACAAAAAAATCCTAGCATCAACTCCTATCCTAGAATGGGCACCGTCAAAATACATGGTCCAAACACCATCATGGCTCTCTTTCTCTTCTGGCACTACTGAGGTTTCATAAACACACAAGTTTCCAAATTCTTCATCCACACATATTGACTCATTCATAGGGTCATTAGGATATTCTACTTGGTATCTCAAATATGGTTTTCTATAAAGGGTGACAAAGGTTCCTTCATAGGTCTAGATGGTTGCATAAGACAAATCCATTTGAATACTACATCCCAAATCTGCAGCTCACTTTCTAGACAATAGCATTCCCCAAGCATTAGGAACATATATGACTACATAATCCATCAAGAGAGAAATATCTAGATATGCAGCTAGATTAACTTTCAAATCCTTAATTAGACCTCAAACCTTGATTTCTATTGAGTCAATACCACACACATTCCTATAGGGTCTTGTGGTTTCCAAACCTAGTTAATCCATAACCTTTAAAGAAATCGCATTAGTGGAAGCCCTTGAATTTAAGATATAGTTATGGAGAAGGAGATTGTTCACAATAAAGGTGATGAAGAAAGGTGCATGCCCTCCATTCCTTTTATTATAATTCATGCTTTACAATACCATAGGAGGGTCCTCGAGTTCTTCTTCAATACTTAATAATTTTCTTACCTTATCCATTTGAGAGGGGATCTTGATTAATTTAGTGAGAGGAACAAGAATAATAACCTTGGCCAAAACATTCGTCACATCAACATTTAAGAATACATCATCATTCTTGTGTGATGTTGATGGAGGAGTAGGATTGGTATCTAGGGGAAAAGGAGATATAGTCCACTTCTCTATAGGTGGTTCAAAGTCATTTGGTTGTGAAGTTTCAAGTGATTTGTTTCTTCTAGTGTATTGCAAGTACTTATTTTTCCTAAGATTATTCTTAGACTCTTCATCCATGGAATTCAACATCTCTAACCTACCTATCCTAGTGGCATCAAAACTCTTTTACTTAAGTTGTTCCATTTTCTCACCAGTGATTGTATGTTTTTTGAGGTATGGTGTATATAGGATCCAAATATTCAACATATTCATATGCTCAAAGCTACCAGGATCTTCATCTTCCCCATAATATTAGTTTCAAGGGAATTCTCATTCCCTATGTGACTCATTGAAAGGAAAACACCAAGGGATTCCTTCTTGATTAAACATATCAGAAGTGGAAAGGGTATTAGGGATTATTTTCTCACGAGGATGTTTATTTCTATTCCACCCCTGTTTTCCTCCAAGTTGACAATTGTTATTGTATTGAGGTCTAAGAGGAAAAATTTGTTTTTGAGCCCTTTCCCTTTCCAAAATAGTCATTTTGTTCAAGAGAGTAGCTTGGGTTTGTATGATCTTAAAGGTAACTTGGTCAAACTTTTGATATAAATACATTATAGGATCTCAGGAAAAATCAACATTGTTCATATCCCTAGGTTTAGTCTCAGCCTTAGCACGAGGTGCACTAAAAGTCTCTACTTTGGAGGCTAATATGTTTTCTTCGACTTTACTAACCCAATATTGAGATTCCTCCAAGGTCTTTAGGAACTTATCTCTTAGCATAAAACCAAATTTCCAATAAAAAGTGTTGGTATATTGTAAAAGGATGGCACATCTCTTGGCTTACGATCATCCAAGATCTGTTTTACCAAGTTGCTAAACCTTTCATCAAATTCCATTAAACTTTAGTTATCCTGATTTTTAATCTCATGGAATTGGGTTAGCATTAATATACCATATTTTATTACTTCCCATATTTTCATAAAGGCATCGTGGAAGGCTTGCCAAGACTTAATATTATTCATAGGAAAACTATTATACCATGAATTGTCACCTTCTTACAAGGATATTGAAAAGAGATTCATAGCCACATCCTCATGCTCAATTGGGGCATCATGATGACCAAGGGAATTGTAAAATGATGTCAATTGTTCTTCAACTGTGATGACATTGTTGCTAGAAAACTTAGGTAACCACTTGTTGAGGCCTCAACACCCCCCGAAGCCCACTGGCTTGGGCCCCCTCCTAAAACACTTTTGACTCAAACCTTTTGATTGCTTTTCCCATTAGCCATGTTCTCTTGATTTTTAATTATTAAGCATTGGCTGGTTGAATGGGTGATTCTTGTGTGACTACTTCTTTGTTTTTATTCACTCCATGTTGCAGTCTTGGTTGAGTGTGGCAATAGTCTTGTTGAGGTTTTTTGCATTGCAAGTGGTCCTTATTGTGTGTGTCATATTTGTATTCATTTTTGTGTCTCTTGGTTCTTTAACTAACCTCGACCTATAAAAGTGATATATATCATCACCTGGGTTGATTGCATCATTCACAAGACATATGTTGACTCTGAATTGCTTCTCAAAAAAATAATTGGTAATCATGTCAAGTACTCAGTACCAAGTGCTACAAATGTTAGTTGTTTTTTTCCATAGGATAAGATATATCAAAAACTAATGGATGACCCCCAATTTCAATGGGCATATTGAAAGCATGTATAATACAAATTCCAGAGGAATTGATAGAACTAAATTTTGGTAAAGTAGTGGAAAGAATGAGCCCCCTCCTTTGTTTTAAACTTTTTCATATGAATTATGTTCTTTATTTTCCATTGTTAGATGATTATGAAGTTGACCTTGACTCCTTTATTTTCCTCACAAGATTCTAAAATGACTAGTGCAAATCTTACTTTACCAACTCGAGAGTTTTCTTCACAATGTGTTTCACTAAGGAAATTTATTTTTCGTCACATAGGTTGTTTTGCTGAGAAATTTTATTCCCAGTGATACATACCATTTCATTGAAAAATAATAGTTTTAGTGATAAATCCCATTTCACACCGAATTGTTTTTCTTTAGCAATACATAAGTCACATTGCATTCATAATAATTTCTTTTGAGTGACACATGAAACCAACAATTTATCTTTCCTTCATCATCTCACTCCAATAATTTTTTCTTTTCAGTGAAATGGTGATCCAATAATTTATCATTCTAAAGACCCATCACTCCTGAGAATATTTCTTGAGCACAATGTATCACTATCCAAAAAATATTCTCAGTGATATTTCTCTTGAAAAATTCTTTCCACTCAATGACAAATCGCTCAAATGTTTTTTCTTTAAGAAACATATTGCAGCCATGATTTTTTCTCTCAGTAATACATTGCTCACATAATCGGTTTTCTCTGCAACTCACCATAAACAATATTTTTTGAGTGATATATCACACAATAATATTTTTCTTCTTCATAATATTTTGAATCACACACACACACACACACACACACACACACACATTTCTTGCGACAAACCTTGTATTGGCCCCCTTCTAATGTCTTTTGGAAGCATATTGTATTATCCCTCAAAAAATTAGGTTGCTCCGACATATCAAGCTCAATCAGAGAATAATCCTGAAAAACATGTATCACTCCTTCTAAAATCATTTCCGACATGTATTACTCCTTTTCAAAATATTCTCTGATACCATGTTGCTCCAAAAGGAAATCTTGTGTGATACATACCATGTCACACCAAACAATTTTTCCATGCAAAATGTGCTATGTTGCATCATTGTAGAAAAGTTTTCAGTGCCATATTTTTTCCATAAATTTTGACCCTAGACTTTGTTTTGTGTGATCCTTAGATCATTGGAAAGGTATCATTAATATTTACAACTTATCTAGTATAAATTTTAGGAAATTACTTACCATTTGTTCCATATTTTCAAATTTTGGATACAGACAGATTGTCAACAACTCAAAAACCCGATAATGCATCATTTTAACGAAGGTGTCCATGAAATAATCATCAAAGGGACTAGAGATAAAACTCAGGGAAGTAGATATAATCTCCTTATTGAGTTTCCAATTGAATTATTTATGTTAAATGCACTTTTCTAAAGCATAGTTTGAGTTTTGTGTATTTGTAACTCATGTAATTTGAAGTAAATGGCATCCAAGTACCAATACTGAAAGGGGATTATACATTTTAATATAAAGACATGATGTATAAAGGAGTGGATAGTAGATACACGAATGTTAGATATTGTAATGAGGAAGACCCACCAGTACACAATAGCGGATCTAAAAATGTTATTTACAGAAAAGGATGAGGTGTCAGTACATGAGAAACAATCAGATAACAAGAATCAAGCTCAAATGGCAGAGGATGAAGTGAACAATTAAAATAAGGCATGAAATCACATAATAGGAAAGTCCTAGGCAAATAGAAAAAGGAAACCCATGGTATGAAAGTCATGGATTACATCGCATGAGGAAGACTAGTGTTGAAAGACATGATGGCCTGCAAGAACTTAAGGACAAAATCCTAGGTGTAAATGTACACGACGTAGGAAACAATAATTTATGAACATTCATGTTGTTAGTATTTCCTCATAATTTTATTCAGGATAAAGACAAAAGTTTGTAAACATAAGGCCAAGATCCAGGGAGAAGAAAGGCCAAGAGTCAAGAGGAATTTAATAAATAGGGTCGTATTCAAGAAAAAGCCTTTTTTTCTCTTGAATCTTTCAAGTACTACTATTGGAAATTTCATGAGTAGAATCCTTTTTGCCAAGATATTTTCTAGAGAAATTTGATTCTTATGTCGCAATTGTGATGAACCATTCTACTACTTTTTCTCTTCATGAGTTGTGTAAGAATGTATCTCGCATTGTAGACTATTCTTATGTGCAATTGTTGCAATTTTTATTTATGTTGTCCAATAAATGTTTGTTTGAATATTTGATCATAGGGTTGTAGATGATTGTTTTAATGTTGGACTATTTTGGGTTTGCATCCATTTACTCATATTCTTGTCTTTGTCATCAATGAACTATTTCTTGATTCATTAGCAAGAGTATGTGTGGTTTTGTGTTTACTTTCTGATTACTGTTAGTTTCATCCAGACACATGCATTTTCATCTTAGATTAGTTTTATTTCATTCTTTATCTTAGAAGCCATCACCAATGGGTCAAACCGCAATCGGTAAACCCCAAAATTAGTAATGGTTGTCAGGATAGAATTTGGATGGGTTATGTATTCCAAATTATGTGAGGTCTAATTGGTAGTTCTCACCAAGGGTAACCCCTACTATTAATTAAGGTCATTTCGACTTTCCATATAATTGATGCTAGAATAAGGGCGAGAAGACAACCCTGCCCATGTCGAGTCATCACAATAATTTTTTTTAATTATCCCTTGGCTCCTCCCCATATATCTGTATGGGATCACCCTTTGAGTCTTCCAAGACTCTTGGGTGGCATCCCAATTGAGATAGTTGATCTTTTTTCAAATTTGAAGTTTGATGGTGAAGGGCATGTCTCTGCATTCATGCATCTTAATCAATTTAACATTGCAAGACAAAGTCTTAAAATTGTTCATAACAATAAAATTTGTCGATTCTTTATCGTCACATTGGAAGGACGAATTAAGGCTCGATATTGGACATTACCAACCAAATTAATCCATAGTTGGGAACCATTCATGGAGATCTTTATCACCGCTCATGTAAATTGTGATTATGTTAATAATAAATAACTTTGTAATGAACTTAAAGAAATATGTAGGATTATAAATGAACCCCTTGATGATTTCTTTCAAAGAGTTATAAAAAATTATTGTAGGTTTCTTGCAGTGACAAACCATTAGATCAATAAATTATTGATTGTTTCTCATACCTTCTCTCTATCCCTAAAGAGGGAAATCTGGAAAACAAAAAGGTATCTAATTTGCAAGATATCATTTCTCAATTCTCTAATTCATATTTACACCATGAAGATTCAACCACTTCCAATACCATAGAAATATTTGCAGACATAAAAACCACACATACCAACTGTCAGGTTTCTCGCACTCTACTATTTGATTTCGAAGCACACCCTGAGGGTAGTATTCTAAAGTATGATTTCAAACCTATATTGAACAAAGAATCGATTTCTAGGGTTGCTATAGATTGGAATGATAAGTTAGCACTGGGAAACATAGGGACTATATCCTTTAATGAAAACCATAATATGATAAGAGAGGATGGAGAAGACATGATTTTTAACCAATAATCTATCACTGCAAGAGGGGAATTTCCATTAGAACTCCTAAACTTCTTAGGAACAAACTAGTGACATTCCTTTAGAAATTGTGTCAATTGTTCGTATTGAATATCAAGAGAATAATGAATATTCCATTGTATGTGAAAGCTCTCCTACTAAGGAAATTTAGTCGTTTTAATAATATGAATATTTCTACACCCTTTACAAAAATCTATTTGATAATGATCATGTACATGAGAATCCACTAGTTTATCATTTAGTAGAACCTTTACATTTTTATTTCAAGGATAAAATACTAAGTGATAAGGGAGAGATGGAAGATTTACAAAGTTTGATTGATCAAATATCCATTCATAGTAATATTCTGGCCATGGTCCACAATTTTGAAAATCTTTTGCAAACAATATTTCTTGAACATAATGAAACACAATTTGATCACAATATCCCTATTTTGGATTATTATATTTATGTTTCAGAAATGAGTGTGAGCATCAATGTATCATTCACTAATCCCCTACAATATGGAATTAATAATATCTATGCACAAATGCCAATGATAGAAGAGACAGAGCATGAAGAACACAAATAATTTTCATAACCCCCATGAGGAAATGACAACAAATAGATATCCCATCATCATGCGAGATAAAGGAAATATTGATCTAATCCAAGAAGCATTTCCAGCTAGATCTTCTCTAAAATATCAAATTAATATTCATGGATGGGTGCATCACTCACTCTTGGATTCTACTTCAATACCCAAACATTGTTAAAACGATTTTGATGATGTCATCGGAGAGAGCTTGGAGTCATCCTTGCTCGGCGATTTCCTCAAACCAACAAGTATGTATTGCTTGTTGTTTTGAACCTGTTTTTTGATGTTTCATTTCTTTCAATCAATTATATGGTACCTCATCCATATGAAATTACACAATTCCATAATACTCCTATGGACATTAAGGTAATTAAGTGGCTACATTGGATTTATGACTTCACCTAGCATCAGTTCAGTCAGTGCAAGGTAGGGTAAGAGTAGGAGCAACCTAGGTTTTATTTTCATTCCTATTTTTTAAAGAAATATTTTGTCTTTAGTTTGGTTCCTTGATAAAAATCCACTAGATGTTATTAGGTTTTTGTTGTGGTTCATGATGGCTTACTTTAGTTCTAGTTCTTTTTACACATGGATTTTCATGTTTTGATTAATTGATTTTTCTTTTATTTTAAAATAAAATCTTGGCTTGATTTTGGTTTACTCTTAATGTCATAAGTGAGCTATGTGTAAAAGATTTTAAAATAATTTGAAAAATGTTTTCCTATATTTGATGACACTCATCCTAACACTGACAGAGAGAAATTAGTAAGCTAAAGATCACAATAAGATTCTTTTGAATATGTAGTTGTGGTAGAATAATTTTTGTTACTAGGTGAGTTGAGATAGGATATTGATAAACTCCCAGACAAAAATTGTTCCTTGCAATAGTAAATGGTTTACCTTTCACATTCTAGGCACATGATCAGAGGATAACATTGATGGTAGTAATGATCTAATCCTTTTGTGCATAACTAGAGGAAGTAAGTTTCGATTACATATGTTTAAATATACACCTCCACAAGACTAGCCAGAGGTGTCATAATGTGCTATACATATCTACGGATGTGGAGGTGTGAAATTCTCCCTTTTATACTTCCTATGATAACCTGGAGTTTAGGATCCAGTACCCAATGGAGATAAGACACTATTTTTCAAAACAATTCAAATTGATAGGGGTGTTGAGGAAGATGATAAAAAATATACTTTCAATGGAATCTGATCAGATTCAACCTTACCAAATCCACAATCTATCTTTGAAGAGACAACAGACTTAAGGTATGGAATAAGTATTCACAAGAACTCTATCATTTGATGACCATGATCAGCTTGAAAACATTGAACCCCAAAGACATCGACTCTCTACAAGAAATAAATGCTATGGGTCCTCTTATGAAGATTGTGACATACCTAGTAAGATCTCATAACCTCGGAATTTGGGATCTACCTAGATTTATATCCTTCTCAAAAGAGGGTTTTTCCAATCAAGAAGATTCAACATAGTTAACTTTCCTCTTCTATCGAGACCTAGGAAACATGGAATTGGTAAGATGCAAGATTAGATTTGGAACATCAAAGTAGGTATGCATTCTTATTAATCCAAGCATTAGTTGAATATTACATGCAAAGTTGACTATAGGCTTAATTGATGATTTAGATCGAAATATTGCTCTATCAGTGTGTCTTTCCATAGAATATATTTTAATCAACCCCTTTTTTTCAATCAAATTTTGCTACACTTGAAACTGATTAAATTATAAGGTATTGCTTAATTTAAAGGATGTCAAATTTCTATTTATAAATTGATTAAATAAGCAGTCCATAGGATTGGTTGTTGGTCTAATCAGTTGTCCATATCATTGTATCATGCTCTAATTATCATGATCGTATCTCATGAATATTGTGTACACATGTACCAATCATTGAAGATTTTTTCTACTGGAGAAAAGGAGAACATAGCTTGAGAAAAAGAAAATCCTTTGAAAATTTGATATATTCATGGGATATAATTCTTGGAAAATTTCCTTCACGAATATGTTTTGGATTTTTCTTTGGAATATTCTATATATTCTATGTTTTGAGTATGTCCATTTCTCTTGTGACAGTCAAAATTTTCCTTATGTTTTGAATGAATTTCTTATGTAGGTATAGATGTCCAATGATATCATGCACTTGAATTAAATTGGTGATGTTGTGAAGCAGTTGCAAGACCATGTCCACTATAAATTATTGGAGAGATATTAAAGGAGAAAAAACTCCATAGAGCCAAAGATAATATAGAATAGAGAAAATGAGGCACTATTTATCTTCTCACTTCTTGAAACACAAGGACACATGGATGAATCAGTAGGATTTGAGAAGTCAAAATGTGATATTTAATTCTCATACAACCTAGCGCCAAAGCCCATTTAGATGAAGTTTTATGTGTCTAGTCTTTCACAGGGATTAGTCTCTTCAAGATGCTACATAAATACTTGTTGTGTTTTGATGCGTGAATATTTTAAGCCACTTGTGACACTAACATTCATGCTTTCTCTTTCATAACATTTTCCCTTCTTATTGCCTATATTTACTCGTCTTTTACTAAAGTTTTAATTTTTTAGTTGTATTAGGTTTCAAACTGAGCTTCATCTTTTTCTTTTGAATGTAACTTCAAGTTTTTATTTGACATTCTTTCTTTCCTTGAAGACATCCTACATTTTTTATTCATTTTCTCTAAAATCATTGATTTTGATTGATGGTATACATGTTTCTCAATCTTATTGTCTCACCTTGGCAACACAATGCACATAAAACATACCTGAATCATTTTTCTTGTCTTTCTTAGTTTATGAGATAAACTGAAGGGCCATTTTGAAGATAAAGCATGTATACTTTGGAATTCTTTAGAATAGTGTGATAGTGATTGGACCATGACCTAAAAAAGTGACTAATCAATGGTTATCCTTGCATGTTGGCTTGAAATCAAGTCCTATGTAATAGGGGAACAACCCATACACCAATCGATTGCTCGTGTGAAGGGCCAAACATCAAATTCTATAGGATAAAAACCAAAGATATTATTTTAATTATCCATTTGCAGCAAATATATAAGAAAAATCCCAATAGTTTGCATTCATCCCTATATGGATAAAATACAATAAAAGAAAAATAAATAAGGTCGTTATGTCCCCCATCCATTCGATGCTAAGAATATATTGAATAAGTTAGGAAGGACCAGGACATGGAGCTCAAATATATAAGGGGACATCCAAATATCTTCACCAGGGCTATGAAATATCGCTAGTAGCAGAGAAAGGTCTGTGATTCCATGGTGGGGCTATGGATGTTGATGGGTAGTGGAGCAACACCTAAGGGATAATATATACACAGCTGGTGAGAATCATTTATATATCAAAACTATATTGACCCTATGGTGAAGATGTTAGCTTGTATTTTCAACACAATTTAAGGAAATAAACATCACCATCATTATCCTCTTAAGACAACAGATGAGCCCCATTAGGTAGCATGCCAGGATCACCAGTGAATCCATCACGATGAAAGGTTTCAGGTACCTTATTCACACTTGTTTTCGAATGAACTTGAAGGTAAGAATATTATCCTCTACATTTTATGCTTATAATTCAGGGAAGACCAATAGAGATTCCAACTTCATCCAATATGTTTCCAATTGTTGAGGCCCCAACACACCCCCAAATCCCTCTAACTTGGGGACCCTCCTAAAAAAAATTCAACTCAAACCTTCTTATTATTTCACCCATTATCCATATTCTCTTGATTTTTAATTATTGGTCATTGGTTGGTTGAATAGGTGATTTTTGTTTGACTACTTGTTTATTTTGATTCACTTCATGTTGAAATATTGGTTGAGTGCAACGATAGTCTTGTTGAGTTTTTTTGTGTTGCAAGTGGCCCTTATTGCATGTATCATATTTGTATGTATTTTTGTGCCTATTGAATCTTTGACTAACCTTGACCCATGAAAGTGATATATATCATCATCTAGGTTAATTGGAACATTCACAAGGCATAGGTTGAATCTGAATTTATTTTCAGAAAAGAATTGATAATATTGTCAAGCACTTAGTACCAAGAGATACAAACATCAATTGGTTATTTTCATATGATAATATCTCTCAACTATTGATGGTTGACCCCAATTTCAATGGATATCTTGAAAGAATGTATAATACAAATGTTAGAGGAATTGATAGAACTAAATATTGAGTAAAGTAGTGGAAAGAATGGGCCCCTCCTTCTTCATTATAACCTTTTTCCTATACATTATGTGATTTAATTTCCAATGTTGGACGATTTTGAAGTTGGCCTTGACTCCTTCGTTATATTTGACCAACTCCTTTCTTTGTCTCATAATATTTTGAAATGACTAGTGCAAATCTTACTTTACCAACTCAGGATTTTTCCTCACAGTGTGTTACGCTAAGGAAATTTACCTTTCGTGACATAGATTGTTTCGTCAAGAAAATGGACTCCTAGTGATACAAGTTGTTTCGCTAAGAAAAATTAATTTTAGCGATAAAGCTCATTACGTACCCAAATGTTTCATTCTTTAGCAATACAGAAGTCACATTGCATTCATAATATTTTATTCGGAACGACACATTGTGCCAACAATTTATATTTCCTTTGTTATCTCACTCCAATAATTTTTTCTTTTGGGCGAAATGTCAATCCAATAATTTATCATTCAGGTGACACATCACTCTTGAGAATCTTTGTTGAGCGTGATGTATCACTGTCAAAATTATTTTTCTTAGAAACACATCACCTGAATATTCCTTTTCGCTCAGTGACACATCACTCCTCGGATTCCACTATTCGATAGAATGGACTTTCTCGAGGCTATGAAATTGATCTGTCAGTCATTGTCATTGTTTTAATATTTTTAAGTTTCAAGCGACATCAACAGGAATAGGACGGGATGGGAATAGGAACGAGCAGGAACGGGAACAGGAACGATCAAGAACAGGACTTCAAAAGCAGGAACGAGACAGGACGGGAACAGGAACAAGTCACACTAAGCCCAGTTGATCTCGCGTGAGGGCACTCGGCATTGATCTCGCTTGGCATTCGACATTCTAGGAGTGTGGTGGGTCGTTCTGTTCAGGAGTGGACAGTGACGGGTCTGAGAACAGGAGCAACGACAAGTCTAGGAACAGGGACAACAAGAGGTTTAGGTGGGACATGCAGGTATTTTCCTTCTCCTTAGTCTATGTTTCTTTTTTATTTTCCCTATATGGCAATTGCAATACACTCAACATTCATAAAAAATGGGTAAGAGGTACTTGTCTCGGGTGAAACAAACCATTTAGGTCAAGTGAAAATTGTCTCTTCAAG
>CBVK0100043442.1:127-35092 GCA_900067695.1 Picea abies | reverse complement strand
CGCTCTTCCGATCTCACAGGAGTGGTAGCTTGGTCTTGCGAGGCGAGATGGGAGCTAGTTGATTCTCTGGTTAGTTTATGTGACCCCTTTGCATCTTGGGGGTCTAAGGGGGAAGAAGAGTACCCCTAGGATTGGCTGGGAGGTCCCGATGAAGTCTCATCGGTCGACAAGTGGGAGGTGCACAGAGTGCGTGGGACAACAACTCAGAGTGGGCTACTTGGGATACGATACACTTCCTTTATTTCTACATGGTAGATTGTTAGTATGATTTATGATTTTAGTTCTGTATGTTTAATTGGGTAAAGAAAATGATTGTCTTAGCATTCTAGTTGATGATTGAAATTTCCCCCATAGCCATTGGCTCGATGTTGATTGATTCTCATGGCCTTCAATCCCTGCCTGTCTTGATCATCCTATGGTTTATTTATTTGTGTTGATTGCAGTTTATTTTTTCCTTCACCCCTAGGTCATTAGTCCACGCTTGAGCAATTGGCCAAGAGCCTGATCTACGGTCATCACTTTGGTGTTAATAGACCTATGGATCTAAACACCCTTCTTTTCTGTGCGTGGATGATGAGCAAAGGATGTTCTTGCCAGTCGTCTACCCCTATTGATTGCTCCAGGTAGTGTGTGGTTTTGCACCTTGATGCATTTAATTAACCCTGCAAAATTTGATTGATGGAAAAGTTTTCTTTAAACTCTGTGTTTTTATATCTCATTTGTTATCTCATTTTATGTCTCATTTTTATATCTTACTGGACATTTCCTGCATTTTTATTTCTCATTTTGTTTGCCTGGCGATTGCTACTTATTCGGTTTCACTTCATGTGACTTGGGGGCAAATTTTGCCCAGGGATTTATTTATTTATTTCTGGTCAGTTTGTTTATATTTCTAGGTGCTCAACAAGCTACACTCTTTTCGTTTTATACAACCAATGTATATTGATTAATAGGAATTATACTTCTAGGCATTTTTATAAGGATACAAACTCTATAGATTAATTTATTTGAATGTTAAAAACTCAGTGAATAAACTGGTCAGTCCTCTATGCGCTAGATTTAGGCCTCTATGTAGACTGGATATGGTGTTGCCTTTGCTTGGCTCTTCTTATTTGTTTTGAAACCAATAGAGGACATCGATGTCCCGAACTCGTTAGAACTCTTGTAGCTATTTCTTAATTTTTTCTTTCATCTCCTAGAGGGTTTACCATCCCAAAATTAAATTTAGCTTCCACACTCTTGATATGCTCTAGTTTCATATTCCATATTGAGTTTGGTTCAAGTGGGCTCTACTCCTCATTCTGTGATAATGCATCTGTACACTATTACAACTCTCTGGACTTTGTTTTATGTTTTACATATTGTAATTATGTTTGAAATAATTGTACATCTAAATGCATAAAAATTGAAGTAACTTCGATCACGGAATAACCCTGAAATTACCACTGGGAATTTCTATTAAAAATTCCACCTAAACCTCTTGACCATATTTAGAGTTTCGTTTGAACCCAACAAACCAAATTTACATTTAAGTTAAAACTGATATCTAAAGAATGTGGAAAACAATAACTCTATGCACATTATGAAACCAAATATTGTAAATGCAAAAGGCAATTGAGTCGATTTTCATTTACTGATATGAGCTACAAGCATTTAAGATGTTGTTGATTTAAGCCAATCGACACCATTATGAAGCACTTGGGTGGTTAAGAGATAATTTGAAATATTAATTTATGTAATACCTAGCTATGGGATACCCTAGAAAGAATATGAATGCCAATGGTTACAAGGCGTTAGAAGATGGATGGATTTAGTGAATTTCAGTATCTAAAACAATAATGATAATGACAACTAAAGAAATAATTGATTCAAGTGATAAATCCTAGAATGTGTTGGACAACTATATTAATTTTGATCAACTAAGTTACTGTATGTGGTTTACTTTACCTGACAATGTTTGTAATTGGCTTTATTATTTCTGGACAACATTGCTCCTTTTCTTGATTAGAAATGATAATTAATGTGGTAGGATATAGTTAATATTAACATCAAGTGTGCATTGATTATCCTGATATAAAATTTAACATTAAAACAACAAGATAGCATTAAAATTTTGAATTGACGGTTATTTTTTTAACCACAAAACCGCATGAAATTAGCCCGCTTAAATGGCATAGTCATTTCTTATCAGTTCTTTTTAATGTTAATAGATAACTGCCATTTTGGTACAGTTAGTATAGATAGACAACATGTTGTAATGTAATTTGTTAATAATTATTTCATTATAGCCTTCTGCATTGATATGGTTAATGTTGTTATATGATGTCAAGTGCTAGTTAGATTACAATTTGGGATTAATTTAGAATTTCCCTTTGATCTTAAGTAATGATAAAATTAGATCTGTATTTAATGCTATTTATATGGTAATTATTGACCAATTAGACTTGATAAAAGGGTTGGGTGGTTGATGAATTTGTGTATTGGCTTGTGTCTTCTCTGGTAGTCATCATCTAGTGTCTCATCGACTTGTTGTTGGGGTTTGGGTGTTGTTTTCTTATCGGTGTTTGGCTCCTAGCACATCGGGTTTATCTAGAGTCCTTAGTATAGTTAGGATGTGTGGTGCCAAGGTTATTGACCCATCTATTACCTGGGGATGACATGATTCCTGATGATCGAATCATGGCATGCCCTATTGGATAGCGGCGAACGAGAACTTGGCTAGAGTCGGTGCGTTCTAGGTGAGTGTAGTCGAGCATTGTAAGTTGCTTTTGGCACATGGGTGGAATGCATTCATTTGTTTGGTTCACGTTCCTTGAGGTTATATTCATGTTCTTCATGGGTCTTTGTGTCAGGAGGGGGATGTTTTCCCTTAGCTTGTAGGAGTGTCTTGTTTACGTCGAGAGGGTAGTTTTTCCTCCTTGTTGATCTATGCATGTTTCGCACAGTTTCCCTTGTGCCTGTGCATGGTGACACAGTTGCCTATTTTGTGGACTGTGTGCTTGCATTCATTTTCAGTGGTGTGGTTAAACTATTGTCATCATCGCCTTCTTGCCTAAAAAAAAAAAATGCACTTCTTCTTCGCTTGTAGTCGTAACGATGGGGTCGTTACAGTTTGGTAATGTTTGAAATTTTCCTCTTCCCACTAAGTCAACGTCAACCTATTCTATGGGATTATGCACATGGTTGACATAGGATTCAATGAAGTTGTTGTTTATTTTGATAAGAAAATTGCTTTTCACAATCTCAACTTCAATGAGTTTTTTTTTATGGAATTTCCCTTTTTCTATTTCACAGTGGTAAATGAAGAAGTTTACTTAAATATTTTTTCTTTTCCCTCTCAATATTTGATAATGTCATTGTTTGTATTTGGTTTTGCATTTTATTTAGTTGCTTTGATGAGATTGGAAAGCCTCAATGTTGTACCACCTTCTCTACACAACAATATATTACTTATAGAATGCATTCCATCACCTTCTATTGTTGCACATGATATTGATCAAGAGAACGATGGTGATGAGGATGTTTTGTTCATTCTCATACTTCCTCATATATAATTATTTCCTCATTGCCTTACTACATTGTTCAGTATTTTTAGATGTCTAAGTCAAATGGGCCTTGATTTTTCACTTTCTTGATTTTGACTTAGTTTCTTTTCTTCCTTGAAATGAATTCCTTAATTGAGTTTTTGGTTTCCTCCATTCCTTATGATTTTGTTTGTTAGAAACCTTTTGGCCCTTGATTTCTAAACTGGGTCCAATCCTCAAATCATTCCTCTTATTATCCTTATTTTTTGAAGTTCTTCCCAAATCCAAAAATTGACCCAATTTCTAAATTGGTGACCCTAGTTACTTTTTTTCAAGTGTGAGTTTTCTTTGAGTTTGGGTTTGAGACTTTTCACTTTAGTTTTATTGTGAGCCTTGAGTTCTTATTTTAAACTTGATTTTGGATTATTTCCCTTTATTTCTCACCTTTTAATATTATCTCCTAATTTTAGATCAGGTCTGATCCTGAAATCAAGATCCTTCTTTTCTTTGTCTTCCAAACTTCACCCTAGTTTCCATATCAAGCCTTCCTATTGTCTCTTTATTTCTATTGAACATTTACTCTATTGAAACTTCTGATCATTTGAATCCTCTATTCTAACTCTTTGAATTAGTGAATGGGTCCTTTCAAAATCCTTCAAAATTGATTTGACGATTGGCCCCAATTGCCAAAATTGGGACTTCTCTTCACCAAGTTCAATTTTTATATGTCCCAATTTCACAATCATCCCTGATCGCCAAATTGGGGTCCCCTCTCAATCAACCTGGTTGTTTGATATTTTTTTCAAACTCTTCTGAACTCTTTCTCGAACTCTTGGAACACTCCCCTCGAACTTAGAACCTTTTGTTTCAAACATAATCTTTTTCCAAAGCCTTTGTCTCAATTTGGAAATTGATGCCAATTTCCAAATTAGGACCTATCTTCACCTCTTATCATGGGCCTTTCCCTAATTTTTTCAATAGGCCTTTATTTCTTAAAGGGGTCTCCTTTCAAGCATTTTCTCCCTTTTCCCTAAATCGTTGCTCAACCCAATTTAGCAATCACTCCCAATTGGTCAAATTGGGGCCTCCCTCTTCAAACTTGTGTGTTATTGGGTCTCAATCCCCAAATCAAGACTAACAACAACTCATTATAGCTCAGTTTAATTAGAAATACCAAAAGGGATTTGTTCGATGTGATTATTTATTTAATGTTAAAAATTAACCCATGTGATCCATGTGTACACTAACATGTAGACAACTATTCTTTTTATAAAAGGGAATCGAATGGCCAAGAAAGAGACTCAAATAGTTAAAGAAAAGAAAGTTCAAACTTACAAAATAAATATAAACCGTCAGGTGGCATAAGAGTACTAGAACTTTGGATGGTCAATAAAGGAGATGAATCCCCAAGTGACACAAAATTATAGCTAGACAAAGAAATTGACTATCTAAGAAGGGAATCAAAATTGTCAAAGGAGTTAAAACTAATAAAGAAATCGAACCCCTAGCTGGTGAAAAAGGAAGTTGAATGAAGAAACCAAAAATCTAAGAAGGGAACTAGATAGCTAAGTGGAGGAGGAATCAAAATGATTATCCTCCCTCTCCCTCTTGGGTATAAACAAGATAAAATTGATAGAAAATGGACTTTTTCTTTTGCACCTTTGTAGATATCTATTCTATGAAATGTTAATGAGAAGAAGCCATTACTAGCTACATTGTGGAGAATCATTCTAGTGTATGTGTAGTGTGGGATTACTCTCTTTATTATTTATACTAGAATGAATGTAAGACTTTTACTTTTGTTGGTTTCAATATGATTATTGGTTCCATTTTTCTTGTTGGTTTCATGCATAACTTTAGAAGATTTAGTGACATAGTATTTATTGATAAAAGAGAATGAAATAGAATTTCACATAACAATTGACATTTACATTTTAAACACTATTAAACACATACTAATGCACAACCACACTTACTCTCTCAAGCAATGCACTATTTAGTAGAGTTATGTGCCCCATCAATCGACAATAGTTGTTTTGTTCATTGAGTATTTTCACTTAGGTTTCCCAAACTAACTAAAGGGGTGTATTCCTCTTTGCTAATTTATTCACACAATTTGGTCCACCATTTTTTACAATAGACATTGACTTCCATACCTTGAAATTCAAAAAAATATTGGCGTATATAATACGTGTTTTTTGTTACATTATTATTCTTAATTCATTTATGTATGATAGAGGTAAACCTAGGATGGTGCTTCTCTTGCGATGTAATGATTCTCTTTCATTCATAAACTTGATAGGAACTACTAGTGGTGATGGTATCCATGATTCTAGGAATATACCAGTGAATCAATAGATTATCCCATACAGTAGAGTTTTCCATTGATGAATGAGCCACTTCCATGTTCAATAATGATGACTAAAACTATACACATGCCTTCATATAAAATAATATAGTACTTTTTTCTTTTTCTTTTATTTTTATTTTTCTGACCAATATATTAAGCATGTAAATTCCATTAGAGAAATACTCTGGTTTCAATTTCCATACCTGGAAAGTAAAAATACAATTTTTTAGGGACCTAACCTCCCTAACCCCTCACATAGATAGAATAATATATTTTCCATGTAATAAAGTCCATCATTAGTCAATAATCCCTATTTAATAAATGTGAACAAGTCAATGTAATAAGACCTAATAGAAGTTTCTTCTTCTAGAAAGATATTCCTCTAGAATGTTCTTTAGAAGATATAATTAGTATAAATAAGAGTAGGAGGAATGCAAAGTCTTTGTATTAAGAATTATTATAATAGGGCTTTTCTCTACTAGAGGTTGCCCCCTCGAAGAGTTAAGTGAACACTACTTTCTTTGAACAAAGGTATTATTTTTGGTATTTCTCTTCTCAATATTAATTGTTCCATTGATATGTGATGAATATTCTTGTTTCTGCATATTATATTACATCTAGTACCTTACAAGTGGTATCAAATAAATTTCCTTGGAAGGAATTGTGGGTAAGCATTTTTCTAAGGTAGAGACGTGTATTTTTGGTGTCTTTAAAGCACAAAGATTTTTCATTCAATGGGTAAAAATGTAGTGGGGAAGACTACATGCATACAATACAAACAATTTCATGGGGTTTCCTAGAAACCAAAAGTTTCTCCCTTGTTGAAAACCTCTGTAACCCCTGTTGGTACCCTTCGAAATAATATGTATATCAGGAGTCCGCTTATTTACACGACCATCACTCCCACTTATTTAAATGTATATCAGGAGTCCCCTAGGTCTTCTAAAAGCATCTATAGATCAACCAATCGACTTCCTGAATTCTCTAGTGCCACTGGGAACAACACTCAGGAATATACTCTCTTGTACCTAGGTAATTGGGTAGTATAACTAAGGGTAATATCGAGCCTCCTTATTTGGTGCCCTGAGATATTGGGACGAGTACTACTGTTTGGACCTGCACGTATATCAAAGAGCTATAACATAGGGAAAACCCTTGTTTATAGGCACTCTACAAAACCTAACCTGTGGGGAAACATACTAGACAAGGAACATAAAGGATATTTTGGCTGCACAATCTTGCTGTTTGCATTCTAGTTGTGAAATTAATACACTTTTTTTCTATTAAGAATTTGGGAATTTCGACATTGAAATATTATTTAGGTTAGAATATAAATCTGCAACAAAAAAATGGTCCCATCGACACCCTTATTCGGAACCTATCCCATTGGATTCCTCTCCTCTCCCCGATCATCATGGTACATATCATTTTTAATATTTTTTTCCAATGGACCCGACCCTCTTTCTAGAACTCTTATTTGCAACCTATCCCATTCCATTCCCCTTTTCTCCCTCATCGTCGTGGTACCTATCACTTCCAAGAATTTATTTTTTTGTGGTTCCATCCACCCCTTTCCTAGAGCCCTTATTTGACATCTCTCACATTGGATTTCTCTTCTCACTCTTATCCTAGTCATATAGTTTACCCATCTACCTTTTTCTAGTGGACTCATTTCCCATTACAGGCACCCCTCATATCCAAATGAACAACAATCATAACCAAGACTTGCAAGCTACCATCACCCAAAATAAGGAGAACATCTAACTTATGACTTTTGAAATTGCTTCCATCAATTCTAGATTTTCACAATTCTAGGACCAAGTCCAACACCAATTTTAACCCATGGATACCAAATTCATGGGAGAATTTGACACCCTCAAATCAATTGTCAACCAAATTTTGAACCACTCCCATGGAATTTCCTCCTTGGAACAATCATCCCACTTAGATGGTGTTGACTTGTCACATTCTGTGGTATTTAAATCCAACTCCTTTCATCATGGCCCTTGTATTCCAAGAGTCGAGGTCAATAAATTTGATGGCTCAGATCCCATGGGTTGGGTCACTCAAATGGAGAATTATTTTTATTTGCATGTCATTATTGATAAGTTGGAAAAACTTCATTATGTTGTTGTTTATCTGGATCCTAAATGCCATAAATGGTGGCAATGTCATAAAATTGCACGCTGGGGGTATGTTTCTTGGACCCAATTTGTTGCAGAGCTTTATGAAATCTTTGACACCAACACCCACTATTTAGGTTGTTTGACCAAGTTGAAATATTTGGGAACAATGAAAGGATTTATAACTTCCTTTGAGCACTTGGACTTCAGAATGGAGGGAATAATAGATTCCTTCTTCTAGGAATGATTTGTTAGTGGCATAAAGGATGAAATCCAAGCCCAGGTCCTCATGGCTCGCCCTTAGACTTGGTTGGAAGCTAATAAATGTTCCAAATAAGCACAACATGTTGTTTTGTCCTAGAAAATAAATCCCTATTTTCTTCCTTGCCTTCAAACCACCAATCCAACCCCTCCTACCACCCCTCTCAAGGTCCAGAAATTAACTATGGCATAAATGGATGAACACTAACTCAAGGGTTTTTTCTATAATTGTGATGACAAATATTTTCCTGAGAACAAGTGTAAGGAACAAAATATTTTTATGACCATTTCAAAGGATGTTGTTGAAAAGGAGGTTGAAGTTCCCCCCATGGAAGAGATACCCCGTCCAGATGCTACTACTCCCCCTACTAACCCACTAGAAGTTGAACCACTGATTTCCCTACCTGCGATCACTGAATTCTCTACTCCCCAAACCCTCAATATAATTGGATACATTAAGCATAGAAAAATTATCATCCTTGTTGATAGTGGAAGCACCCATAATTTTATTCACTGCCACATTTCCCAGGAAATTGACTTCTATATTGGTGTTGTCGATAATTTTTAAATCATGATAGCCAATGGAGGTTCCATGAAATGTGGTGGGAATTGCGAAAATGTGTTCCTACAAATTGGTTAGTACCACTTGAAATCTCATATGTTTTCTATCAACATGGGCGGTTGTGATATTGTGCTCGGTGTTGAATGTTTACACACTCTAGGTCCCATTCTCCTGGTTTTTTAAGAATTAACCCTGCAATTACAATAGGAGAGACATCAATATCAATTCCAGAATCACATTAGGATCCCCTGATATCAGTAATTCCCATCAAATGGAAAAGCTACTCAAAAAAGGTTATTCGAGCATTATTTTCCAACTCCATTCTATTCAAGCAGTTGAGACACCCTTTGTGCATTCTAACCTCCAATATATCATATATAAACACCAAGCTATTTTTTCCACTCTCCAGGGACTTCTCCCTTCATGTGGTGTTCATGATCATTCCATTCCTATAGTCCCAGGTAGTCTTCCTCCTAATGTTCTCCCTTATCATCATCCCTTTTCTCAAAAGAATGAAATTGAGAAAATAGTTCAAGAATTTCTCCATGAGGTGTTATCCATCCTAGTACCAACCCTTATTCTTCTCCTGTGGTCATGGTATTCAATAAATAATCTACTCAACGCATGTGTCCATACTTTCATGCCCTCAATAAACTCACCATCAAAGACAAATTTCTCATTCCTGTCATTGATGATTTCTTGGATGAATTTGTAACAACCCTAGTTAAATAATTGCTTAAGGTTTATTAAGTTTAATTAATTAAATAATTAACTGTCCTAATGTATATTAGTTAAATAATGATTATTTATTAATAATATTAATGAATTAATGAATTATTTATTGTTTAATGCATGTTAATTAATTAATAAATTAATTAATTAACTCATTTAATGTTCGGGTAACGAATTAAAGTTTAATAAATTTTAATTTATTTAATATAAAACTTAATGTATTGAGGGATGGTTGGCATTGAATGGAGGGATAAGGTGGTTGGCATTGAATGCAGAGGCAATGAATGGACGAGGGGATATGAGGGGGCAAAGACATTCAAGAGGGGCACTTTTGGATTTGAGGGGTAGGGAGAACTTTTGAGAGAGGGGGAGATTGTATGGGAAAACTACATTTTCTGGTTTGAGGATGGAGGAATTTTTTGGACTGTTACAGGGGATCATCGGTTGCTGGGAGTTTTGCGATCGGGGGCCAGGAATCCTCACGGAATCCCAGAGCTAGGGAGCCAGATAGGATTTGTTCATAGCTGGCAGGGAAGAAAGCTTTGGTTTTGGGCAGAGTTTGGGCAGAGCAGTTTGGGCAGAGCAGCGAGGACAGATGAAGTTGGGAAAATAACATCACTGAGAGGTATTTATGTCATATAGTTATGAGGGTTCACTATTTTACTAAGCTTTGTATGTTTTTTTTTATATATGATTTGTATTTCATGTGCTCGATTATAATTTGCTGAGCCATGAATGGTTAGCTTGTTAGCTTGTTGAATATAGAACCGTAAAAGAAGTTATAAATATCAATTATATGTATTAATTCATTTATTGATTTTTATCTTCTATTAGCAAGGATCTTACAGATGGTATTAGAGCCCGGTTTCAAAACTAAAACCTGGGCTTCACCACCCACAACACCGAGATTTTGTCTTTTTGCCAACATGGTCTACAAGGTATGCAACCAATTTGGGTTGTTAAATCTAATAACCATTTGAACATGACTGCATTGAGTTGGAAAGCAACATGGCATAAAGTTGAAAAAAAAATTACATTCAAATGGATCGAATAAAAGTATACTAGCCTTGCTTATAGATGTGTTTGTTGATATATCTGTGAAACAAACATACAATAATAAGTAAGCAAAAGAATTGAACAATAAGGAAACAAAATTTTGTGTGAACATAACCACATGAGAATTTCACTTGCATTCCATTGCAACCACAAAAATGTCATGTGAGTGAAAGGTCAAAGACAATAAACAGAGACCCATTTCTTCAACTGAAAAATTTATTGTTGATTTCCATATTTGCCTGAACCATAAACATCCCAATCCCAGATAAAATAGAACATTTCTCTTTGAAAGTATCTCTAGGATAACAATCGATCGAAACAATCTTGAGTGATCAATAAAGCAAGTAACAATGTATGTGCACAATCTCCTATGAACATTAAGTGCATGCTAAGTTCATGGTCATTCCCAGTTTTAGCCACCAAAAATACCACGGTAGCAGAGAAACTAGAATAACTAAACAGATGCCCATGTCTTCAACTGAACTTATTCTCGATATCTTCCTTTCTCGAATTGAACATCCCATTTATGTCACTAGTTAAAGCTTCTAGTAGCTTTACTTACTTCATTATCCATATATCAGTTAGACCAATTTATTTGATCTGTGTCTGAAGAAGCAGGCTATGTAAGGAGATGATTTAATTAAGCCTAATAAAATTTATAAATTTAAACATATAAGATTACTTCGACGCATAAACAATAAGTAATTTCTTTCATTCAACATATAAGAAGCAAAAATTTAAATAACAACATGCTAATAATTTTAAATAACCATCACATGTTCATGAGAATGCGTACATAAAAATACCTCTGTCTAATGCTAAATTCTCGACCTATGATTGTCCTCTCTGATGCTCTATACTTACTCTGCTTGATGATCTGACCAAACCCTGCCCAAAACTGACTAACCACCCAGCCAGCTAGGAGCATCCTATCCGGCTCCCTAGCTCCAAGATTCCGTGAGGATTCCTGGCCCCCAAGCCCAAAACTCCCAGCAACCTGGTGGCCCCTACAATGGTTCACCCAAACTCCAAAACCAAACTCCCCAAAACCAAAAAAATATCCAACAGCAAAAAATACAGTCCTCTCCTCCCAATTTTTCATAATCCCCCTTCCTGAAGGTCTCTGCCCAGTCATGTCTCCCCCCATTCGCCGACTCCCTGGCCTGCTTTAATGCCACCCACCTTATCCCTCCAATCAATGCTTCATTCCCCCCTACATACGTAAAGTCTTATAATAAATAACTTAAAGTTATTAAGCCCTTTAATTCATTACCCAAACCTTTAATGAGTCAATTAATTAATTAATTAATCAATCAACAGATATAAACAATTAATTAATAATTAATTAATTAATTAATATTATTAATAAATAATCATTATTTAACTAAAACATATTAGGACAGTTAATTATCTAATTAATTATACTTGATAAACCTTAAGCAATCATTTAACTAGGGTTGTTACATACACCCACCCTTTAGGAAACTTCATCCCAAAGTTAAAGTATTCTATGATACAAGGGAAAAGAAACATGGTCCACACATTCATAACAAATAACCGTCATTATTAGTAAGTAAGCCAAGAAACTCATTCATACTAGTGTACATGCACAAGAAATGCATGTGTAGCTAGTACATACAAGTCTCGTTCATGTACTAATAATCAATAACTATCACCTTTATAGTAATTTATGTATGAAACCAATCCAATCAACAAGACTATTCATTTTATAAAAGACAATAAACCAATCAAATTGTTGTGAAATCCTTTAATTACAATTATCTAGCTCAATGATGTTATTTAGATAATTGTAGTTTAGTTACATAATTACTAATATTCATATATATATACACATTTTCTTTTCAGAAGGAAAAACAATAAATTCCACCATAAGACAAATCTCCATACACTCTCAACTAACTTACTTCCATCTTCCATTCCTATCCTTCCTTTGCTGGACTATCTTGGAGCGTCAACTATATTGACCTAACTCCAAATAGAACTCGTAAGTGGAAGTGTCACTACTTTGACAAAGCTTCCCCAGCAAGGAACTGACAGTCATCATCACATGTCTAGGGGAGCGTGAACTAACATTGTCCTCCCATGACTTTAGGTTTCAGAGGATACATGGTGGGAAATACCTCCACCCCTCCTAATCATAACTAGGGTGCACACCCTACAATGGAATACACAATGGCACTGTGTTGTTGGGAGTTTTGTCATCATTTATTCAGTTTTGGGCAGTCTCATCACCTGAAATCCTGCACTGGTCCACATATCATAGAAATGCATCCAAGCCAATATAATTTCACATACAAATATTCATACCATAATTTTTCTCGGCTAGTGGTCATGACATCCACTTTCATCATCATTATCCCTTGGCTATTTCATAGCCCATAACCTGCAGATTAGTCTGTAACACAAACTCATACATTTCTATGCATTATCATTATGTTATTGCATACAACCATCATTTCAATTTGGTATCCATGTACCAACAACTTAACATCAAAGTTTTCAAGTTAGAAATAGATCTCATAATATCCCATAATTCAATTTTGACACCCATTCATAAAATTATCATTTCCAATTATATTGCATCATATCCAATCATCATTTAAATAGAATTTATAATCTTCATAGGATTCCCATTCACACAATATGTCACATCATATCCATCATCATCAATAACATTTAAACATTCATAAAATTTACATTCACATAATAGATCGCATCATATCCATCATCATCAATAACATTTAAACATTCATAAAATTTACATTCTCACAATATATCGCATCATATCCATCATTATTCAAATACATTTAAACATGCATAAAGGTTCATACGTCTTAAAAGTTCAAGTGTATCATTTAATAGTTTCATTGTGAATAGAAAATAAAAGTGTGTAGGCCTTAGGTAATACTAGCTGTCTAAGTCAAAAGGTGGTGTTACATACACCCAACCTTCGAGAAACATATTCTCGAGGTGGTAAAAAAAAGTGAGGGATAGTCTCGTCGTAGTGTCTCTACGTCTTCCCAAGTAGCAGATCCTAGACTATACTTGTCCCATTAGACCTTAACTTCGTCTACCAGACAGTTCCTGAGCTGTCGGACTCTATGATCCAATATGTGTAACGGTTCTACCATGAGAGTTCGCACATCTGATACCTCCAATTCCTTCCAATTTAGCTTATGTGATTCATCATCAACATAATGACGTAAAACAAATACATGAAAAACATTATGAGTTTTATGCAAGTGGGGTGGCAGTACGAGACGATAGGCAATGGGTCCATATTTCTCTTGGATTTTGAACGGTACTATAAATCGAGGTCACAACTTTTTCCCCTTCCCGAACTGTATGGCACTCTTATTAGGCCTGATACGAATGAAAACATGGTCTCCCACTTCATAACTTTGATCGGTCCTGTGTGCATCCACATAAATTTTCTTCCTATCTTGTGTTTCCTTTAGTCTCTGCCTAATTTGAATCACCTATTCCTCCATCTCTTGAATCAATTCTGGCCCTACTATTACTCAGTCTTATAATCTATCCCAACTCAATAGTGTTCTGCATGGCCTTTCATACAGAGCTTCATAGGGTGGCATTCTGATGGAGCTATGAAAACTATTATTGTAGGAAAAATATACCAAAGGTAGGTACTTCTCCCACTGGGTTTGATTATCCATGACATACATCCTGAGCATATCTTCCATGACTTGATTTACTCTCTCGGTTTTCCCATCTGTTTCAGGATGATAAGTTGTGCTTAAGTTCAACTGAGTCCCCAACGCTGACTGCAAACTTGTCAAAAATCTATAAGTGAATCTGGAGTCCCTATCTGAAATGATCTTCTTAGGTATCCCATGCAAATGGATAACCTCACTTACAAACACACGTGCCACATCAGTGACATCGTAAGTGTCTATAACCAGAATAAAATGAGCACTCTTGGTTAACTTATCAACTATCACAAGAATGACATTCTGTCTATGAGATGTGAGTGGGAACCCCACAACAAAATCCATAGAGATGACTTCCCACTTGGACACAGGAACATCATGTGGTTGTAGAAGGCCTGCCGGGTGATGGTGGTCGACTTTCACTTGTTGACACTCTAGGCACTCGACGATGAAATGGACTATGTGCTTCATGCCTACCCAGAAGAAAAGCTTCCTCATGTCTGCGTACATCTTCTTCACACCCAGATGCACACAATAAAGTGCTCTATGGGATTCCTTTAGTATGAAGCTTCGAGTATCCCCATTTTCAGGGATGTACATCCTTCCCTGATATCTCAATAGTCTGTCTGCTTCCAGACTATATCCTTCATACTTTGGATATAATTGCCTCCCACTCTAGAGGTTTGAAGTAACCTTTAAATACCAACTGTATCCTTGGAGTTACATCAACACACATTCCCTCAGATTGACTTTTAAGGGCACCAAGGAGAGCACACATGGTCTCCTACTCAAGGCATCTGCGACCACATTTTCCTTTCTCTTGATGTATGAAATACCAAAATCATACTCACTCATAAACTCACTCCATAACCTTTGTTTGGAATTCAGATCCCTTTGAGTGAAGAGATGTTTTAAACTTTGATGGTCCATTTTGAGCTCAAAGTTTCACCCCACAAGATAGTGCCTCCAAAGTTTCAGAGCTAGCATTACAACTGCCAACTCTAAATCATGATTCATGTATAGGTCTTCATGTTTCTTCAACTTCCTTGATGCATAAGCTATCACTCCTCCATCCTACATTATCACAACCCCCAACCCTTGCTTCGAGGCATATGTGCAGATAGTGAAGTCCTTTTCCATATCCAACACTCGTAGAATTGGCGCACTAGTTAGTAACCTCTTAAGCTCTATGAATGCACTATCGCATTCTTTTGTACATTCATACCTGACCCCCTTGTGCTAAAAAGTGGTGATGTCTTTCGCTATTTTTAAGAATCCTTCCACAAATCTCTGATAATAACCTCCTAGCCCCATGAAGCTTCTCACCTCATGGGCATTTTTCGATACTGGCCACTCCATAATGGCCTTTACCTTTTCTGAGTCCACAGAGATTCCTTCACTGGAAATGATATGACCTAAATAGTGGATCTCTTTCTAGAAGAAGGAACACTTTGACAACTTCCCATACAATTTGTTCTCTCTAAGGTAGGACAACACCACTCGTAAGTGTTTCTCATGTTCTCTTTAATTCTTGGAATAGATGAGGATGTCATCTAGAAAGACTTGTACAAAACGGTCTAAGTACTTTCAGAATACGCCATTCATGAGGCTCATGAATACTGCTGGTGCATTGGTCAATCCGATAGGTACTACGACAAACTCGTAATGTCCAAACCAAGTTCGAAAGACAGTTTTTGGGATATCGCCTTCCTTAATCCTTAACTGATGATACCCTGATCACAAATTGATCTTTGAGAATATCGTTGCTCCTTTCATCTGATCGAACAGGTCATCTATTCGCAGCATTGAGTACCTATTTTTCACTGTAGCATGGTTCAAGTCCCTGTAGTCTATACACAATCATAAGGATCCATCCTTCTTCTTTACAAAAATTATTGGTGCACCCCAAGGTGAAACACTAGGCCTTATTATCCCTAAGTCCAGTAACTCTTTCAACTGCATTTGCAACTCACAAAGTTCTGATGCTATCATCTGATACATAGTCTTGAAAATTGGTTCCGCACCAGGTTTTATCTCAATAGTAAAATCAAGCTCCCTCTCAAGAGGTAACCCTGGTAACTCATTGGGAAAAACATCCTTAAATTATGACAATACCAGGTACTAATCCAATGAGGGTCCCTTCCTCTCATTCACCACTTCCACTACATATAGTCGACAACCTTGCCTCAAGCATCTCTTAACCTTCATAGTTGAGATAAAGCATAATGATGCCCTTCTTCGTACACCCTGTATCTCTATTAGCCTTCCTTCATTTTCTACACAGAGCACCCTTTTTGCGAAACAATCTACCAAAGTTTGATGAGCTTCTAACCAATCCATTCCAATGATTAGGTTGTACACCCCGAGAGCAGTGACATATACCTTCAACCTAGTAGTACATACTCCTAGGTCTACTATACAATTATCAACACTAGGTCCTACCACTTGTTTTTTCCCCAAAGCCATATCGACTTGTTTAAAGTCATCATGCTCATAGGCTGCCAACCCACTCTTTTATAATGTAGATGGTGAAATGAAACTATCTGTAGCAACATAATCAAATAAAATATTTACATTGATATGATTTAGCGTACCTAATGACTCCACCACCATGGATTGGTGTTCGGCCTGGTGATTATTAACTGATGCATAAATCTTGTGGCTGCTACTTTCTCTTCCCATTGGGGCTACTATAAAAAAGAATAAGAATCATCAACGATTGCATATAAAGGTATGAAGAGCTACATGTATTAGCAAATAGATTACCTGGCACCTCTTTTAGCTTTTGCCTTGCCATTTGGTACCTGTTCTCTCCTATTTTCACAGAAAGAAAACAACCCAACAATATTATACACAATCAAAATAAAATGAAGTGAACAAATCAAAATATTTAATAGCATCTATTTACTACAAAATGGACATTCAAAATAATATACAAATAGTACAAAAATGATGAAAAAAATGTGAGTATCTTCTCTTTATTATGCTACTTGAAAAAATACATCAAGTTAGAAAAGGTTTGGTTTATAAGAAACAATTATAAAAACGATAATTAGTCTACCTTCCAAATTTCAGGTGTTAGATCTAATAAACATGACATATGATAATAAACATGACATATGAACAAAGAGGATACAACCATGAAGAATTCAAACTAGTAGGTGTTTTCAATAATTTTTTTAAAAAATCTTACTTTTGTAGCATCAAGCTCAAATATCGAGCTTCTCTCAAATGGGTTTTGCCATGAAACATCATCTATCAGACCAAGGAATTTGTCATGCCATCAGTTTTTCTTGTGAGTTTTTATTTCTTAAAGGAATCGATCCTTAACATGCCAATGAGACACCAAGACTTTATATTGACTAATGACATTGCAGTCTTGTTTCAAAGCCAGACCCACCATATATTCTTGCAGTGGATAGTGGATGGTAGCAAAGATAAAGATATACAGAGAATTTCAACAGAACTATATGATTTCAAAAGAATATGATTTCACAGAAAGACACTTACTTCCAGATTTGATGTCAATTTAGTTGTATATTAGCTCATTTCCTCCCATAACCTCACCAAGCCCACTCCACTTATGTGCAATGTTTTTACCCTCAAATACATTTCCATGAACACCTTCTCCAATCCTTGGACCCCCATACAATAGCTTGGATCAATGAGTCATCTTTTTTCCAACCGAGACTCGTGAGAATGTCCTTGTATTAACATTTGACCATCCATTGAAGCACGAACAACTATGAGCATCCTTGGAACTATCTGCTGCAAGTATTCAAGCTTCCTTTGCTGACTCCATCATCAAAAAAATCCCTTCCTTGAATGAAACCTATCTCCAGTCATCCCATTCTGAGCCTAAATTAAGTCCTTTCAAGGTAAGAATAAGCGACGGAAGTTAGAAATATGAACCGTGGGTATAATGGACACTATCATATTTGTTCATAGCCCCCTCTTGTATGACTCTCCTAAAATCTAAGATGAGCAATAACATGGTGCATATCACAGACCTTGGCCTTCTATCCACCCACATTCTCAATATCTCTTTCCTTCACCATTTCTGTAACATTCAGATGTTTTACAAGAGAAAGGATGACCCCGATTTCTCAAGCGGGGGAGGTGTAGTGTGTACATTACTACAAAAAATGAGAGAAAAGTTTATCAATGCCCATGACTGAGTGGTAAGCAATGAGGAGGAGCCAACAAAGGAGATGAGATGTGTCGTGGACCCAGCCAAGCACCTGCAACACAAAACAACATAGATTAACACCATATACTAGGTCAAGCTGCAACATCAAGTTAAAGCCCAGTGCACAAGTGCCAAGTGCCAAGCTAAGCCATCGAGGAGGAGAAGACCTTTGTGCATAACGCGTCTAGCTGAGAGGGAGCTCGGCGGCCAAGATGATGCACCTTGCCCCCAGGAGGAGGAGCCCATGAGGGCTTGTTCATGGAACCTTTCCCACAGGAAGGAGCTCGGTGTAGTTGCACAGCCAGAGGAATGTGTGGTCGAGCCCATGCAACCTACACCTTCCCTCTACTGAGAGGATGAAAAAAAATAAAAATAAAAAAAATGAAAGAGGCTGATAGCAATAGCTTAAAGAAGTGTGTAGGGTTTTGGGAGTGGAGAGGGAAAAAGGGGCACATGGGCCTCATGCAAGGACCCACGATGCCCATATCAATTTATTTAATTTTTTTTTTGTTGTGTTATTTTGTTTTATTTATTTATTATTATTATTCGTTTAAAATTTAAAATTTAAATTTTTAATTAGTTTTAAAATTTAACTTTTTTTTTATTAGTTTTAATGGCCATTCCATAAATTAGTTTTAATTATTTTTTTTATTATTTTAATTAGTTCTAAATTTAAATCTAAGAGTAAAATTTAAATTTTAAATTAGTTCTAAATTTTAGAGTAAATTTTTTTTTTTTTTAACTTTTAAATTTTTAGAGCAAAGTTTAATTTAAAAAAAATAATAATAAATTTTGATTGAATTTCATTTCAACTATTGATGATTAATTAATTAAAGCAAGTAATTGATATTAATAATTGAGTACATACTTTAATCATTAAGTATGTTCAAGGTCACATTAATCAGTTTGAAAAAAAAAAACGTTTTAAGGACTTAAACCATGATAAAGGGGGAAGGGGGTTTCATGCACGCTAGGAAGGTAAGCTCGAGGAATTGACGAGTGTGGTGCGATGCTAGCATAACTACCTGGAGAGGGAGTTAGTAGTTTTCTTAGGCGAAGACATCAAGCTTAGAATCTTTAACCCCAACCTAGCCACTTCCCCTAAAGAGAGTAATGTCTTTTTACAGACAAGTTAAAAAAAAAACTTACGCCTAACCCTGTTTTCTAGTCTAAGTTGCGCAAATGAGAAATGTCCTTGAACTCACCCTGACAACTTTGGTTGATGAAAGATGGTTAGGAATTGAGGAAATCGAGGCAGAGGGGCATCGTCGCAGGGAATGCCAGCGTTGCCACCACCATTGCCTGAACTAGCTCTCATACTGTGCTCTTTGGAGGCCATAAATGAGACTTTAAAGGGGCGTAAACCAATAGGGATCGAAGTGGAGCCCCCACCATCTAGAATGGGTAATCTAAAAGTGTCGAGGGATTTAGGGGGAGGACCTCCACCCGAAGACATCACTAGAGAACTTTAGAAGATCAAACTTCTGAAGTTTGCTGGAGGTCATGCCAGTGAACATGTCGAGGCATGGTTGGAAGGCATGACAAGGTGTTTTGCCTTAAGAGACTATGTGTCCACTTCAAAGGAAAAGATAATGATTTTTCAGTTGAGAGACAGTGCCTTGAACTAGTGGGGCAAACTGGAAAGGAAACTGCATCTTACCCCAGACACCGTATCTTGGGAACTTTTTGAGGAGAGGTTTCGAAGGAAATATATACCAACCTACTATGAGGAACAACAGGTGGGAGCATTTCATGATCTAGTACAGGGAAACAGGACTGTAGAAGAATATGAGATCAGGTTTATGGAATTGGTCAAATATGTTTCATACATGGATAATGCCCAACGACAAGCATAACGCTTTGTCTATGGGTTAAAACCTAATATAAGGGTTATGGTGCGTATGTGGAAACTGTCTTCACTAGCAGAAGCACTGGAAAATGCACGTTATGTAGAGGAACACATGAACTTAACTGGAGGTATGAGATCGACTTTTCCGCATCGTCGTGGATTCATTGGGAAGGCCCCTAAGACCTTCTCCAGGGGAGGGAGCTCCAGGCCACCTACATATGGTAATAGAGTCGCACCAAGGACAATCGCCACAGGTATTTCAATGGCAGTGAGTGCAGCGTCTCGTTCATCACCAACGACACAGGCAGGTCCATGACCATCTCAGGGGATAGTTAGTAGGGGCAGGGGTTCTAGGGGAAGGAACTCATTTCAGAGACAGTCACAGAATAGTGCTCCGGTTCAATCTCATGTTACCTGTTGGGGATGCGGAGGACCCCATTACCAGGGTGACTGCCCAGAGTTACAATCAAGATTTTTGCATAGAGAAGGAAAGGCCCCGATGGGAAGAGCAAGTGGCAGCCACCAAATTTATGCAGCGGTTAATAATTGCCTGGAAAAACATTAATCCATGGTGGTGGAGTCATCAAGTACACTAAATCATATCAATGTTAAGATTTTATTTGATTCTGGTGCTACAGATAGTTTCATTTCACCATTTGCATTAGAAAAGAGTGGGTTGGCAGCCTATGAGCATGATGACTTCAAGCTAGTCGAGATGGCTTTGTGGGAAAAACAAGTAGTAGGACCTAGCGTCGATAACTGTATAGTATACCTGGGAGTGTGTACTACTAGGTTGAAGGTATATGTCACTGCTCTCAGGATGTATGACCTAATCATTGGAATGGACTAGTTAGAAGCTCATCGATATTTGGTTGATTGTTTCGCAAAAAGGGTGCTTTGTGTCGATGACGAAGGAAGACTAGTAGAGATCCATGGTGTACGGAGATGGGTGTCTCTATGCTTTATCTCAACTATGAAGGTTAAGCAATGCATGAGGCAAGGGTGTTGACTTTATGTAGTGGAAGCAGTGACTGAAAGGAAGGGACCCTCCTTGGATCAGTACCCGGTATTGTCAAAATTTAAGGATGTTTTTCTAAACGAGTTACTAGGGTTACCTCCTAAGAGGGAGCTTGATTTTACTATTGAGCTAAAACCATGTGTAGAACCAATTTCCAAGACTCCGTATCAGATGATAGTGCTAAAACTTTGTGAGTTGCAAATGGAGTTGAAAGGGTTACTGGACTTAGGGATAATAAGGCCCAGTGTCTCACCTTGGGGTGCACCAGTAACTTTTGTGAAGAAGAAGGATGGTTCCTTACAACTGTGTATAGATTACAGGGACTTGAACCACGCTACAGTGAAAAATAGGTACCCAATGCCGCAAATAGATGGCCTCTTTGATCAGATGAAAGAAGCAGCAGTATTCTCAAAAATTGATTTGCGATTAGGGTATCACCAGTTAAGGATTAAGGAAGGTGATATCCCTAAAACTGCCTTTCGAACTCGGTTTGGACATTACAAGTTCATTGTAGTACCTTTCGGATTGACCAATGCACCAACAGTATTCATGAGCCTCATGAACGACGTATTCCAGAAGTACTTAGACCGTTTTGTACAAGTCTTTCTAGATGACATTCTCATCTATTCCAAAAATGAAAGAGAGCATGAGGAACACTTACGAGTAGTGTTGTCATGCCTTAGAGAGAACAAATTGTATGGGATGTTGTCGAAGTGTTCATTCTTCTAGAAAGAAATTCACTATTCAGGACATATCATTTCCGGTGAAGGAATCTCTATGGACCCAGAAAAGGTAAAGGCCATTATGGAATGGCTAGTGCTGAAAAATGACCATGAGGTAAGAAGCTTCATGGGGCTAGCAGGTTATTATCAGAGATTTGTGGAAGGGTTCTGCAAAATAGTGAAACCCATCACCACTTTATAGTGCAAGTGGGTTAGGTATGAATGGACAGAAGAATGTGAGAGTGCATTCATCGAAATTAATAGGTTACTAACTAGTGCGCCAATTCTATGAGTGCCAGATATGGAAAGGGACTTTACAGTCTGGACAGATCCCTTGAAGCAAGGGTTGGGGGTTGTGCTAATGCAGGATGGAGGAGTTGGCAGTTGTAATGCTAGCTCTGAAACTTTGGAGGCACTATCTTGTGGGGAAAAACTTTGAGCTCAAAACGGACCATCAAAGTTTAAAACATCTCTTCACTCAAATGGATCTGAATTCCAGGAAAAGGCAATGGAGTGATTTTATGAGTGAGTACAATTTTTTTATTTCATACATCAAGGGAAAGGAAAATGTGGTCACAGATGCCTTGATTAGGAGACCGCGTGTCTTCTCCTTGGTACCGTTAAAGGTCAATCTGAGGGAACGTGTGTTAACGCAACTCCAATGAGACAGTTGGTATTTAAAGGTTACTTCAAACCTCTAGAGTGCGAGGCAATTAGATCCAACATATGAAGGATATGGTCTAGAAGAAAACAAATTGTTAAGATATCGAGGAAGGATTTACATCCCCGAAAGTGGGATTTTCGAAGCATCATACTGAAGCAAGCCCATAGAGCACTTTATTGTGCACATCTGGGCGTGAGGAAGATGTATGCAGACATGAGGAAGCTCTTCTTCTGGGTAGGCATGAAGCATGATGTAGTCCATTTCATTTCCAAGTGCCTAGAGTGTCAAAAAGTGAAAGCCAACCACCACCACCCATCAAGCCTCTGACAACCACTTGATGTTCCTATGTCCAAGTGGGAAGTCATCTCTATGGATTTTGTTGTGGGGTTTCCACTCACATCTCATAGACACAATGCCATTCTTGTGATAGTTGATAGGTTAACTAAGAGTGCTCATTTTATTCTGGTTAGAGACACTTATGATGTCACTGATGTGGCACACATGTTTGTAAGTGAGGTCATCCATTTGCATGGGATACCTAAGAATATCATTTCAGATAGGGACTCTAGATTTACTTCTAGGTTTTGGACAAGTTTGCAGTTATCATTGGGGAAAGTGTTGAACCTAAGCACAACTTATCATTCGAAAATAGATGGGAAAACTGAGAGAGTAAATCAAGTCATGGAAGACATGGTTAGGATGTATGTCATGGATAATCAAACCCATTGGGAGAAGTACCTACCTTTGGTAGAGTTCACCTACAATAACAGTTTTCATAGCTCCATCGGAATGCCACACTACGAAGCTCTGTATGGAAGGGCATGCAGAACACCGTTGAGTTGGGATAGATTAGAAGACTGAGTAACAGTTGGGACAGAATTGATTCAAGAGATGGAGGAACAAGTGATTCAGATTAGGCAGAGACTAAAGGAAGCACATGATAGACAAAAAAGTTATGCGTATGCACATAGGACTGATCGAAGTTATAAAGTGGGAGATCAGGTTTTCATTCGTATCAGGCCTAATAAGAGTACCATATGGTTTGGGAAGGGGACAAAGTTGTCACCTTGATTTATAGGACCGTTCAGAATCCAACGGAAAATTGGACCCGTTGCCTATCATCTCGTACTGCCACCCCACTTGCATAAAACTCATAATGTTTTTCATGTATTTGTTCTATGTCATTATGTTACTGATGAATCACATAAACTAAATTGGAAGGAATTGAAGGTATCAGACGTGGGAACCCTCACAGTAGAACCATTACACATATTGGACCGTAGAGTCCGACAACTCAGGAACCATCTGGTAGACCAAGTTAAGGTCCAGTGGGACAAGTATAGTCTAGGATTTGCTACTTGAGAAGATGCCGAGACGTTACGACAAGATTTTCCCTCACTTTTTTGACCACCTCAAGAATATGTTTATCGAAGGATGGGTGTATGTAACACCACCTTTTGACTAAGACAATGAGGATTACCTGAGGCCTAAATACCTTTATTTTCTATTCACAGTGAAACTGTTAAATGATACACTTGAACTTTTAAGATGTATGAACCTTTATGAACGTTTAAATGTATTTGAATAATGATGGATATGATGCGATATATTGCGAGAATGTAAATTTTATGAATGTTTAAATGTTATTGATGATGATGGATATGATGTGATATATTGTTTGAATGAGAATCCTATGAAAGTTTAAATGCTATATGAATGATGTTGGATATGATGCAATCTATTATGTAAATGATAAATCTATGAATGTGTAACGTTAATTGAATTATGGGATATTATGAGATCTATTTCTAACTTGAAAACTTTGATGTTAAAGTTGTTGGTACGGGGATACCAAATTGAGATTTTAGTTGTATGCAATTACATGATAATAATGCATAGATGCGTATGAGTTTGTGTTACAGACTAATCTGCAAGTCATTGGGCTATGAAATAGCCGAGGAATAATGATAATGAAAGTGGATATTGTGACCACTGTTGAAGGAAAATCTCCCTGCGGACAGGTAGATCTCCTCAAAGAGCTAGACTCTTAACTCTAAGACAGAAAGTGCTTATCATGGTCACTGATTTGCTTTTAGATCTAGGTGGACTAGTGTGTGAGGAGGAAGGAGAAAAGTGGTACATTTTACTGGTGTTTGTCCCAGCATGCTCTGAGTTGAGCTCCAATCTTTTTCCCCTTGATGGATCTCGTAGACAAACAAAGTATGACCACTTCCTACTCTCTCAATATTAGTCCGAAATAGATATATCTACTAAAGAGACAAATTCATGCGAGATTGACCACGAATTAGAAAGAAACAGGCCAAGCAAATTATATTAATGAGGACAAAACATTGCTTACAGTCGTAGATGGAATGCGACAGTTCTGCCAAGTCCTCCTTGTCTAACCCTTGCTCAAAATATCCACAATCTGAATGATGATAGCTTCACCGATTGCTCCCTATGAGATCATAAGTCTCTTGCTCCCAAATTATCTTTGTTCCAACACCACTTATAAGATCATAAGTTTGGTGTGATTCTCCCTTTCCACTCTCCTTTCACCATTAGAAAGCTTGCTTATATAGCCTTGGAGAGGCTTTAACCACTTGAGATATCCTTGTCAAAGTTGAGGATTTGGCTCCTTCAGTTGAGGATCTGCCCTAAGATCATGGCTGGACTAGGGATTCGAATCCCACTGCCTTCCAGGAATGAAAGGATCTTTCCCCCATTCATCTCAACAACTTAACTACTGCCCAGAATAGGCAACGCTCCCTCAAAAGGGCACTCAGAGTGCTATAACTCTCCCTAGTAGTGTATAGGGGGGGCGCTAGCACTCTTGAGATAGTTATAAGGGAGTGCTCCCCTCCAAAAACTTAGTTTTTTGAGTGTTTTCAGATGGAAAAAGGTTCATGAGCCCAGTTAACCTTTCCTCCTCTTCTAAATCAAGTGTTTGACATGTGCCAAGTGTCCTCCTGATGTTGTTTATAGGCACGACATAGTCATTATGGCAGTATGCTTCCCTGACACTTGCGACACTTGTAAGAAAAATGAGACACTTGCGACACTTATAATGACGACACTTGCGACACTATCAAAGTGAGTAATTTCGATGTGTAACAACCACTGACTGAGAAACAATATGGTATGAATCTTTGTATGTGAAATTATATTGGTTTGGATGAATTTCTATGATATGTGGACCAATGCAGGATTTTAGGTGGTGAGACTGCCCGAAACTGAATAGACGATGACAAAACTCCCAGAAACACGGTGCCACTGTACATTCCATTGTAGGGTGTGGACCCTAGTCATGCTTAAGATGGGTGGAGGCATTTCCCACCGTGTATCCTTCGAAACCTAAAGTCATGGGAGGATGGTGTTTTCTCACACTCCCCTAGACGTGTGATGATGACCGTTAGTTGCCTGTTGGGGAAGCTTTGTCAAGATAGTGACACTTCTGCTTATGGGTTCTATTTTGGGTTAGGTCAATATAGTTGACTCTCTAAGATAGTCCAACAGAGGAAGGATAGGAATGGAAGATGGAAGTAATTTAGGGAGGAAGGATGAGTAGAAATAGTTGAGAGTGTATGGAGATTTGTATTATGGTGGAATTTGTTGTTTTTCCTTCTGAAAAGAAAATGGATATATATGAAAATTCATAATTATGTAATTAAACTACAATTGTCTAAATAACATTGTTGAGCTAGATAATTGTAATTAAAGGATTTCACAAACATTTGATTGGTTTATTGTCTTTTATAAAATGAATAATCTTGTTGAATGGATTGGATGCATATGGAAATTACTATAGAGATCATAGTTATTGTTATTAGTACATGCACTAGACTTGTATGTACTAGCTACACATGCATTTCTTGCACATGCACACTAGTATGTATGAGTTTTTCTTGACTTACTTACTAATAATGTTGGTTATTTGTTATGAATGTGTGAACCATGTTTCTTTTCACTTGTATCATAAAATACTTTAACTTCGGGATGAAGTTTTTGAAGGGTGGGTGTATGTAACAACCCTAGTTAAATAATTGCTTAAGGTTTATTAAGTTTAATTAATTAAATAATTAACTATCCTAATGTATATTAGCTAAATAATGATTATTTATTAATAATATTAATGAATGAATGAATGAATTATTTATTGTTTAATGTATGTTAATAAATTAATAAATTAATTAATTAACTCATTTAATGTTTAGGTAACGAATTAAAGTTTAATAAATTTTGATTTATTTAATAGAAAACTTAACGTATTGAGGGATGGTTGGCATTGAATGGAGGGATAAGGTGGTTGGAATTGAATGGAGAGGTGCTTAATGAACGAGGGGATATGAAGGGGCAAAGACATTCGAGAGGGGCACTTTTGGATTTTAGGGGCAGGGAGAATTTTCGAGAGAGGGGGAGATTGTATGGGAAAACTGCATTTTCTAGTTTGAGGCTGGAGGAATTTGTTGGACTGTTACAGTGGAGCATCGGTTGCTGGGAGTTTTGGGATCAGGGGCCAGGAATCCTCGTGTAATCCTGGAGCTAGGGAGCCAGATAGGCTCTGTTCCTAACTGGCAGGGAGTAAAGATTCGGTTTTGGGTAGAGTTTGGGTAGAGAAGCTTGTTCAGAGTTTGGGTAGAGCAATGAGGACAGACGGAGTTGGGAAAATAGCTTAACTGAGAGGTATTTATGTCATTATAGTTATGAGGGTTCACTATTTTACTAAGCTGTGTATGTTTTTTTTTTTTTATATATGATTTGTATTTCATGTGCTCGATTATAATTTGTTGAACCATGAATGGTTAGTTTGTTAGCTTGTTGAATATAGAATAGTAAAAGAAGCTATAAATATCAATGATATGTATTAATTAATTAATTAAGTTTTAGCTTCTGTTAGCAAGGATCTTACACATGGTATCAGAGACTAGTTTCAAAACTAAAACCTGGGCTTCACCACCCACAACACTGGGATTTTGTCTTTGTGCCAACATGGTCTGCAAGGTCTGCAACCAATTTGGGTTGATAAATCTAAAAACCAGCTGAACATGACTACATTGAGTTGGAAAGCAACAGGGTATAAAATTGAAAAAAAACAATACATTCAAATGGATCGAATAGAAGTATACTAGCCTTGCTTATAGCCATATTTGTTGATATATCTGTGAAACAAACATACACTAATAAGTAAGAAAAAACATTGAACAATAGGGAAACAAATTTTTTTGTGAACATAGCCACATGAGAATTTCACTGGCATTCCATTGCAACCACAAAATAGTCATGTGAGTGAAAGGTCAAAGACAATAAATAGAGACCCATTTCTTCGACTGAAAATTTATTGTTGATTTCCATATCTGCCTGAACCATAAACATCCCAATCCCAGATAAAATAGAACATTTCTCTCTGAAAGTATCTCTAGGATAAAAATCGATTAAAACAATCTTGAGTGATAAATAAATCACATAACAATGTATGTGCACAATCTCCTATGAACATTAAGCGCATGCTAAGTTCACGATCATTCCCAGTTTTAGCCACCAAAAATGCCACAGCAACAGAGAAACTAGAATAACTAAATAGATACCCATGTCTTCAACTGAACTTATTCTCGATATCTACCTTTCTCGAATTGAACATCCCATTTATGTCACTAATTAAAGCTTCTGGTAGCTTTACTTACTTCATTATCCATATATCAGTCAGACCAATTTCTTTGATCTATGTTCGAAGAAGCAGGCTACTATAAAAAAGAATAAGAATCATCAACGGTTGCATATAAAGGTATGCACAGTTAATTGTATTAGAAAATAGATTACCTGCCACCTCTTTTAGCTTTTGCCTTTCCATCTCGTATCTGTTCGCTCCTATTTTCATAGAAAGAAAACAACCCCACAATATTATACAAAATCAAAATAAAATGAAGTGAAAATATTAAAATATTTAATAGCATCTATTTACTACAGAATGGACATTCAAAATAATATACAAATAGTACAAAAATGATGAAAAAAATNNAAGTTAGAAAAGGTTTGGTTTATAAGAAACAATTATAAAAACGATAATTATTCTACCTTCCAAATTTCAGGTGTTAAATATAATAAACATGACATATGATAATAAACATGACATATGAACAAAGAGGATACACCCATGAAGAATTCAAACCAATAGGTGTTTTCAATAATTTCCTTGAAAAATCTCACTTTTGTAGCATCAATCTCAAATATCGAGCTTCTCTCAAATGGTTTCTGCCATGAAACATCATCTATCAAACCAAGGAATTTGTCATGCCATCAGTTTTTCCTGTGATTTTTTATTGCTTAAAGGAATCCATCCTTAACATGTCAATGAGACACCAAGACTTTATATTAACTAATGACATTGCAGTCCTGTTTCAAAGCCAGACCCACCATATATTCTTGCAGTGGATAGTGGATGGTAGAAAAAAGCAAGATATACAAAGAATTTCAACGGAACTATATGATTTCAACAAAAAAAAATTTCACAGAAAGACACTTACTTCCAGATTTGATGTCAATTTAGTTGTATATTATCTCATTTCCTCCCATAACCTCACCAAGCCCGCTCCACTTATGTGCAGTGTTTTTACCCTCAGATACATTTCCATGAACAACTTCTCCAATCCTTGGACCCCCATACAACAACTTGGATCAATGAGTCATCTTTTATCCAACCAAGATTCATGAGAATGTCCCTGTATTAACATTTGACCATCCATTGAAGCATGAACAACTATGAGCATCCTTGGAACTTTCTGCTGCAAGTATTCAAGCTTCCTTTTCTGACTCCATCTTCAAAAAAATCCCTTCCTTGAATGAAACCTATCTCTAGTCATCCCATTCCAAGCCTAAATTAAGTCCTTTCAAGGGAAGAATAAGCGATGGAAGTTAGAAATATGAACCATGGGTATAATGGACACCGTCATCTTTGTTCATATCCCCCTCTTGTATGACTCTCCTAAAATCAAAGATTAACAATAACATGGTGCATATCATAGACCTTGGCCTTCGATCTGCCCACGTTCTCAATATCTCTTGCCTTCACCATTTTTGTAACATTCAGATGTTTTACAAGAGAAAGGATGACCCTGATTTCTCAAGCGGGGGAGGTGTAGTGTGTACAGTCCTACAAAAAATGAGAGAAAATTTTATCAACACCCATGACCGAGCGGTAAGAAATGAGGAGGAGCTAACAAAAGAGTTGAGATGTGCCACGGACCTAGCCAAGCATCTGCAACACAACACAACATGGGTTAGCACCATATACTATGTCAAGCCACAACATCAAGTATAAGCCCAACCCAGAAGTGCCAAGCACCAAGCTAAGCCACCGGGGAGGAGGATACCTTTGTGCATAATGCATCTGGTTGAGAGGGAGCCCGATGGCCAAGACCACGCACCTTGCCCACAGGAGGAGGATCCCACGAGGGCTTATTCATGGCACATTTCCCACAGGAAGGAGACCGACGTAGTTTCATAGCCAGAGGACTCTGCGGCCAAGCCCACACAGCTTACGACTTACCTCTGTGAGAGGATGAAGAAAAAAAAAAAAACGAAATGAAAGAGGCCGACAACAGTAGCTTAAAGAAGCTTGTAGGGTTTTGGGAGTGGAGAGGGAAAAGGGGCACATGGGCCTGATGCGAGGACCCACGATGCCCATGTCAATTTATTTATTTATTTTTTGTTTTTTTATTTTGTTTTATTTATTTATTTATTATTATTATTCATTTAAAATTTAAAATTTAAATTTTTAATTAGTTTTAATTAGTTCCAATTAGTTTTAAAATTTATTTATTTATTTATTAGTTTTAATGGCCATTCCATAAATTAGTTTTAATTAGTTTTATTTTATTTTAGTTAGTTATAAATTTAAATCTAATAGTAAAATTTAAATTTTAAATTAGTTATAAATTTTAGAGTAAAATTAAATTTTTTTTTTTAGGTTTTAAATTTTTAGAGCAAAGTTTAATTTAAAAATAATAATAATAAATTTTGATTGAATTTTATTTCAACTATTGATGATTAATTAATTAAAGCAAGTAATTGATATTAATACTTGAGTACATACTTTAATCATTAAGTATGTTCAAGGTCAGATTAATTGGTTTAAAAAAAAAAAAAAAGTTTTGAGGACTTAAACCATGATAAAGGGGGAAGAGGGTTTCATGCACGCTAGGAAGGTAAGCTAGAGGAATTGACGATTGTGGTGCGATGCTAGCATAGCTTCCAGGAGAGTGAGTTAGTATTTTTCTTAGGCGAAGACATCAAGCTTAGATGCTTTAACCCTAACCTAGCCACTTCCCCTAAAGAGAGTAATGTCTGTTTGTAGACAAGTTAAAAAAAAACTTACGCCTAACCCTGTTTTCTAGTCTAAGTTGCGCAAATGATAAATTTCCTTGAACTCACCCTGACAAATTTGGTTGATGCAAGATGGTTAGGACTTGAGGAAATCGAGGCAGAGGGCCATTGTCGCAGGGACTGCCAACGCCGCCACCACCATCGCCTGAACTAGCTCTCATACTGTGCTCTTTGGAGGCCATAAATGAGACTTTAAAGGGGTGTCAACTAGCAGGGATTGAAGTGGAGCCCCCACCATCTGGAACGGGTAATCTAGAAGTGTCGAGGGATTCAGGGGGAGGACCTCCACCCAAAGACATCACTAGAGAACTTCAGAAGATCAAACTTCTAGAGTTTGTCGAGGGTCGTGCCAGTGAACGTGTTGAGGCATGGTTGGAAGGCATGACAAGGTGTTTTTCCTTAAAAGACTATGCATCGACTTCAAAGGTGAAGATAGTGATTTTTCAGTTGAGAAACAATGCCTTGAACTGGTGGGGCAACTTGGAAAGGAAACTGCATCTTACCCCGGACACTGTATTTTGAGAACTTTTCGAGGAGAGGCTTTGAAGGAAATATCTACTAGCTTACTATGAGGAACAATAGGTGGGAGAATTTCATGCTCTAGTATAGGGAAACATGACTGTAGAAGAATATGAGATTAGGTTTATGGAATTGGTCAAATATGTTTCATACATGGATAATGGCCAATGACAAGCATAATGCTTTGTCTATGGGTTAGACCCTAAGATAAGGGCTATGGTGTGGATGTGGAAACTGTCTTCAGTAGCAGAAGCAGTGGAAATTGCATGTTATGTAGAGGAACACATGAACTTAACTGGAGGTTGGGAAGGCCCCTAAGACCTTCTCTAGGGGAGGGATCTCTAGGCCACCTCCATATGGTAATAGAATCGCACCAAGGATAGTCGCCATAGGTATTTCAATGGAAACGAGTGCAATGTCTCATTCATCACCAACGACACAGGCAGGTCCATGACCATCTCAGGGGACAATTACTAGGGGTAGGGGTTCCAAGGGAAGGAACTCATTTTAGAGATAGTCACAGAACAATGCATAGGTTCAATCTCATGTTACCTATTGGGGATTCGAAGGACCCCATTACCAGCATGACTACCTAGAGTTACAATAAGGATTTGTGCATAGAGAAGGAAAGGCCCTGATGGGAAGAGCAAGTGGCAGCAACCAAATTTATGCAACGGTTAATAATCACCAGACAGAACATCAATCCACGGTGGTGGAGTCATCAGGTATGCTAAATCATATCAATGTTAAGAATTTATTTGAATTTGTTGCTACAGATAGTTTCATTTCACCATCTGCATTAGAAAAAAGTGGGTTGGTAGCCTATGAGCACAATGACTTGAAGCAAGTTAAGAAGGCTTCGAGGGAAAAACAAGCGGTAGGACCTAGCATCGATAATTTTATAGTAGACCTAGGAGTGTGTACTACCAAGTTGAAGGTATACGTCACTGCTCTCGGGATGTATGACCTGATCATTGTAATGGATTGGTTAGAATCTCATCAAGCTTTGGTTGCTTGTTTTGCAAAAAAGCTGCTTTGTGTCGATGATGAAGGAAGACCAATAAAGATCCATGGTGTACGGAGACGGGTGTCTCTACGCTTTATCTCAACTATGAAGATTAAGAGGTGCATGAGGCAAGGGTGTTGATTATATGTAGTGGAAGCAGTGAATGAAAGGAAGGGACTCTCCTTGGATCAGTACCCAGTATTGTCAGAATTTAAGGATGTTTTTCTGAACGAGTTACCAGGGTTACCTCTTGAGAGGGAGCTTGATTTTACTATTGAGCTAAAACCGGGTGTAGAACCAATTTCCAAGACTCCGTATCAGATGATAGCGCCAAAACTTTGTGAGTTGCAAATGCAGTTGAAAGAGTTACTGGACTTAGGGATAATAAGGCCCAATGTCTCACCTTGGGGTGCACCAATAATTTTATTGAATAAGAAGGATGGTTCCTTACGACTATGTATAGATTACAGGGACTTGAACTGTGCTACATTGCAAAATAGGTACCCAATGCCACGAATAGATGACCTCTTTGATCAAATGAAAGGAGTAACAGTATTCTTGAAAATTGATTTGCGATCAGGGTATCACCAGTTAAAGATTAAGGAAGGCGATATCCCTAAAAATGCCTTTCAAACTCAGTTTGGACATTACGAGTTCGTCGTAGTACCTTTTAGATTCACCAATGCACCAACAGTATTCATGAGCCTCATGAACGACATATTTCGGAGGTACTTAGACCATTTTGTACAAGTCTTTCTAGATGGCATCCTCATCTATTCCAAAAATGAAAGAGAGCATGAGGAACACTTACGAGTGGTGTTGTCCTACCTTACAGAGAACAAATTTTATGGGAAGTTGTCGAAGTGTTCCTTCTTCCAAAAAGAAATTCACTATTTAGGACATATCATTTCCGGTGAAGGAATCTCTGTGAACCTACAAAAGGTAAAGGCCATTATGGAATGGCCAGTGCCAAAAAATGTCCATGAGGTAAGAAGCTTCATGGTGCTAGTAGGTCATTATCGAAGATTTGTGGAAGGGTTCTCTAAAATATCGAAACCCATCACCACTTTGTAGTGAAAGGGGGTTAGGTATGAATGGACAGAAGAATGTGATAGTGCATTCATCGAACTTAAGAGGTTACTAACTAGTGTGCCAATTCTACGAGTGTCGGATATGGAAAAGGACTTCACAGTCTGCACGGATGCCTCAAAGCAAGGGTTGGGGGCCATGCTAATGCAGGATGGAGGAGTGATAGCTTATGCGTCAAGTAAGTTGAAGAAACACGAAGAGCTTTACACTACTCATGATTTAGAGTTGGCAGTTGTAATGCTAGCTCTGAAACTTTGGATGCACTATCTTGTGGGGTGAAACTTTGAGCTCAAAATGAACCATCAAAGTTTAAAACATCTCTTCACTCAAAGGGATCTGTATGCCAGGAAAAGGTGATGGAGTGAGTTTATGAGTGAGTACAATTTTGGTATTTCATACATCAAGGGAAAGGAAAATGTGGTCACAGATGCCTTGAGTAGGAGACCACGTGTCTTCTCCTTGGTACCCTTAAAGGTCAATCTGAGGGAACATGTGTTGATGCAACTCCAAGGAGATAGTTGGTATTTAAAGGTTACTTCAAACCTCTAGAGTGGGAGGCAATTACATCCAAAGTATGAAGGATATAGTCTGGAAGCAGAAAGATTGTTAATATATCGAGGAAGGATGTGCATCCTTGAAGGTGGGGATATTCAAAGCATCATACTGAAGGAAGCCCATAGAGCACTTTATTGTGCACATTTGGGTGTGACGAAGATGTACGCAGACATGAGGAAGCTCTTCTTCTCGGTAGGCATGAAGCGTGATGTAATCCATTTAGTTGCCAAATGCCTAGAGTGTCAACAAGTGAAAGCTTACCAGCACCACCCAACAGGCCTCCTACAACCACATGATGTTCCTATGTCCAAGTGGGAAGTCATCTCTATGGATTTTGTTGTGGGGTTTCCGCTCACATCTCATAGACACAATTCCATTCTTTTGATAGTTGATAGGTTAACTAAGAGTGCTCATTTTATTTCGGTTAGAGACACTTATGATGTCACTGATGTGGCACACGTGTTTGTAAGTGAGGTCATCCATTTGCACGGGATACCTAAGAAGATCATTTCAGATAGGGACTCCATATCCACTTCTAGGTTTTGGACAAGTTTGTAGTTAGCATTGGGGACTCAGTTGAACCTAAGCACAACTTATCATCCGGAAACAGATGGAAAAAATGAGAGAGTAAATCAAGTCATGGAAGACATGCTTAGGATGTATGTCATGGATAATCAA
>CBVK0100043441.1:106-35096 GCA_900067695.1 Picea abies | reverse complement strand
TCTTCCGATCTCACTTCTTCAATCGTGATATTTATCTGAGGGCATTCCATGAGATGGCCTATATTGTTCACTTGTTGATGGCCATTATAATTGTAAGGACATTCATGCTCCCAATGTGCTTCACTGCATTCTAGGCACCAAGGGTTTTCATCGACAACGTTTGTAGGGGCTAAGGTGTTTGGAACTTCTTGCATATTCTTTGGTTTGTAAAATTGGTTCCCCTTTTGAAATTGCCCTTTGTACGGGACCCTGGGTGCTTTGTTTTGGGATCTTTCCAAGTTTACGATCCTACTCATCATTTGTTCTTGATTCTTCATGATACCATCCATAGAGGCTTGCAACTTGGCCATACTGGTGCAAAGATCTGAAGTGGGTTCGGTATTGTGGACTATATTTGGTTTGGTGTCCACTTTGCACCTTGGATTTGTGAAAGGCTCAATCTTGGATGAGAGGAGGTTTCCCTCAATTCTAGTGGCGAGCTCTTGGGCTCCTTGAATTGATTGGGGGTTTTTGTCCCTGAGAATATACCCTAATTGGACATTGAAAGACTTGGAATAGATATGGACAAGGTAATCATCTTTTGAATGATGGCTTGCAAGGATCTTCTGCAGCAAGGTCTCAAACCTAGTATGGAACTCCCGAATAGACTCATTTTCATGTTTCCAAAGGGTATTTAGTCGGGTAAGAAGCATGTTAGGGTCTTCTTTGATACTCCACCTTTTGAGAAAAACTTCTTCTAGTCTGTCCATGGTTTTAATGCTACCATCGAGAAGGCTCAGGTACCAACATCTTGAAGAATCATAGAGGGTATCGAAGAACAACTTCATGACTAAGTCTTCAACATCATCACTAATGGGATTAAGCTAGAAAATGCCCAAAAGTTTCTCATGTGCTCTTCGGCACTGATTGCATCAGTACTGATAAATTTAGGCAACCACTTCTCATACTTGGGTGACATTTTCCTAGGGTAGCCTGGTATGGCTGACATGTCTAGTGGTATAAAAAGAGTAGATGACCATTGTCTTTGATTGTTGGTTGGGTTCGTTGCATTGGTATGAGAGCTAGACATGGTTTTCAAAGGAAGACTCTTTCCAAAAAGTGATTTTACAATAGGAGAGTTCTTGGGAGGATTCCTTCTGAAAGATAAAGGAGGATTATTGAACCTCTTTGTGGTTTTTGGAGTCGCCGGATAGTTTACTTGAAATTATCAAAGAAAAGGGAAAACACCCTAGTGGAGCTGCCAGGTAAGCTTGTAAGATAAGGCTTCTAGAGGCAAGGCTTATCGAAAAGTGTCGTCTGAGGAATGTTTGACTCAGTGTTCCCCGGCAGCGGTGCCAAAATGTTATTGCACAATTTGTAGCAAGGATAAAAGGCTTGAGGTTTGAAGGTCAACCTGGAGTAACAAGAACCAATCCCACCCAATGTCACCACAATGGGATGGTTATTTCTGTTTAGGGAGGTAAGTCCCAGGGGAGACATCCTCGGTGAGTTGGGGTTTTGAGAAGGCAAAGGATTACAGGATAAAGTAGTTATTCCCCCCTCACAAATCACCACCGAGCAGATAGTCCTGGCTAATCAGCCAATAAAGTAAAACCCCCAAAGAGATAAACCTGCCTGAGACAAAGCAACCATAAACTGATATATGCAAGCTTTGATCAATGGTTTAGTACTTCATGTAAATCAATGACTATCTGATACATCTATAATCAATTTGATAATAAATATTGACGAGGTCAATGTTTATAAATAGCAGTAAAAATTGTGTCACTTCATCAATAAATGTTGAAACATTATGGCATTCAATGCAATAAATCAACACTTCATTCAATTAATTCATTCAACACAATTCAATTGCTTATAAAGAAAAATGTTTAGCTGCACAAAGGTGTTAATATCAAGAGATGACAACAACACTTCAATTAATAGGGTTAGTTTCTAAACTAGGGTTAGTAGTTAGGGATTGATTCAATGTATTGAGAGTAGTTTTGATCAGGTTCACTTCTGTTAGCTCTCCAAGAAACTCTTTGGGGTTGTAGGCCAAAGGTTCTTGGTAACTTAAGAATATGATAATTAGGTATTTTTGGATCAATGGGATAACTTAATGGTGAATGAAAAGGAGATCTTATCATGCATTCGAATAAGACGGTGATTTTAGAAATCAATAATCAATCAAAGTAATTGGAACAGGGTATGAAGGATACTAGTCTAGATAACTGTTGAGACCCGAAATTGACATTCCCAATACCCTATCATGCTCTTCACCTATACCTTTTTTTGGCCTACCTAAAGCTTGGGTGAATGGAAAGAACGCCACCATTAGCCAGTAATAAGGTCATAAGGTAAAGTATGGTTAATTCATGCATTTTGTGGTTTAATGAGTTAAGGAATTAAATATTTCATGTACCAATGCTTCAATTTGTCTTTGACCTCTAAATATCCAGCGTTCCTGTACCAGCTCAATTGTCCGTTACTTACGCACCAAAACTGTTGTTGTTCGAATCCGGTACCAAGCATATCCGGTACTAAAATAAGCCACTGTTATGATCTGGTACCAACGCTTGCCCACTATCATGATCCGGTACCAACGACTGCCCACTGTTATGAGCTGGTACCACCTTTTACGCACTGTCACGATCCAGTACCACCTTTTGCACGCTGTCATGATCTGGTACCTTCTACCTATTATGATCCGGTACCAATATGGAAGAGCCTAATGCACTAAATTAAGTTCCAAATCTTGCCTAAGCCAATTGGTGGACACCTAATTGTTTTAGCAAAGATATGATAAAAATAGTTTGTTGATTGCCTCATCCTCATGCACTTCATGTCATGAGGATGAAGCTAAAGATGTAACCGAATGATTGAATTGATTTGCAAATCCCTTTACCTCCTTGTGTTTCACGATTCAGACTATTAAATAGCCATGGCAAGGATGGTAGAGGGAGGAGGAGAGTTAGCATATCATCAATATGTAAGCAGCTTATGATAGTACATAACATATCCTGAGTGAAGATTAATGGAATGTTATTTTATCTCCATATTCTGATTATCTATGATTAAGAATGAGTTGAATTGTTAAAGAGAGTTTTGATTTTATGTTTTGAAGTGTGAGTGAGAGTAATGTGTGTGTTAAAAGCAAGCTTCATGTAGACTTCAGTAGCTGACCTGTTGAAGCGGCAAGGGCCCACCGCCCAACAAAGTTCAGCCTCTTCGTAGATTAGCAGTAGCATTTGTTTTCAGTAGTATAAACATTGATTTAGCTAAAGCTTTAACTTTGTTAGATGATAGCAGCATAGCTTACACTAGGGTTTCCATTTACTTAGAGATATTTAATTGCTCTATTTTTGGATATTCCTTGTTTTTGTTCTCATGAATTTGATTTTCTTGAGTGATCATAGATGTTGGCAACAATAATCAAAACCATTTGGAGAAGAACTAATGAAGTTCATTGCGAACCACAGCAAAACCAATATATTGATTATTGAACTCCCCATACTATGCTTGATAATCGATGTGTGTTTTCCTTTCAGAAGTGTGGATTGCATAGTTAGTTTTTTGGGTCAGATATCAGAGTTGATCTATCAAACCAATTCCATCTCACACTTGCATGTGCCATAATGGAATAGATAGTCTCTATGTGAAAGACAACCAAAGTGCATTTCAATTTGTTAGTTTGTTTTGTTTCCAGTATGCATAATCCAGCTTAGTTCTATACTCGTGACATTAGAAATTACCTTTCGTACTGGTGTCTTATAACTCTGTTGATTACGAATCCCGGATTGATAATTAATGAGTGCATTATACTAAACATATAAGTAGCACAACATTTTGGCGCCATTGCCGGGGAGTTGCAAACGGTAGGAAGTAATTTTTAGCTTTGATTGTTTGCATAAATTTTAATGTTTTTAAAAGGCTGCTTGAGGGAGGAGGATAAAACGTTTAAGACGTGAGTGAAGAGCCACGTGGCCACTAGAGTGGGGTTCTCTGAAGCCAGGTTTCCTTGTTACCTTCTAGATAGAATTAGGATTTCAATTCAGCTAATTTCCATTTTATGCATAGATATAGAGATAGCAAAGGTAGATTTGTGAGCTCCAAAGATTCAAAAACAAACCCCCCCACTAATCTAACTGACACTGGTGCAGGAAAAATTCCACCAACAGAAAATTCAAGGGGAGCCAGCAAGGCTCCAGAAGAAGAACCTAAAACGGAAGAATCAGTGGTGGGACAGGTAGAACATGAGTCTGCTAAACATTTAGGAGACACAGAAAATCCAGTTTCTGAACCATCCATCAATAGAATGGTAGAAGAAGAAGGAAATGAAGCTACAGAGACTAAGACCTTTGGGTTTCCAATCTTGGATATCTCCAGCAACATCAACATGAAGAATATCCCACTATCATAGTTACCTACTTTCAGAGGTATGTCAACTGAAGATCCAGATTTATTTTTAATTGTATTTGACATATTATGTAGAAGCTACAACTACTCAAACGATGCCAAAAAACTTAAGCTCTTTCCCGCTACAATGAAAGATTCAACGTTAAGATGGTTCATGACCTTAGGATAAAATACAATCCTCTCTTGGGATCAAATGAAAGACACATTTTTACGAAAATACCAAGACTATTGCAAGGATAATGTTAAAAATGACATTTTTAAAATGCAACAAATTGAGGATGAAAGTCCTGAGACTACTTAGAAAGGTTCTTATACAACTATCAGAAATCAAAACTATTCACCTCAGACCCAGCTGTAGTAAGAACTGTATTTTTGAAAGGTCTTAGGGATGATTGCATAGAAGTTTTAAACTTGTTGAGTTCAGGAGATGTACACCAAAAGCCTTTTTCAGAAATTGCAGATTACTATAGGAGATACTCAAGAGGACAAGCTAAAACAGGCAAAGGACCAAGAGATCCCTTTAGCAGAAATACAAAACAAATCTCAGGGACTGTCACCAAAACTGAGTTAGGAAACTTATTGGAGAACATTAAAAAAGACATCTTGAGCACAATAAGTAACCAGTGAGATACTCTGAAATTGAAAAAGAAACAAGAAGAAGATGCTTTAGCAATATTTTGTCATAGGTGTCGAAAGAAGCACAACAACAAGAAAGAATGCCCATTAAATGTCATAGAAATCTATGGTCTGTGTACACTAGAACACCCCACATCTGAGTGTCCAACCTTGCTTGAACTACAAGCCTTGTATGGGGGAGGAGGAGTCTCACAAGAACAACCATACCCTTCTAGAAGACCTTGGAGAGCCCAAAATCCCAATATATTTTATGACCCTAATACACAATATCAACAACAACAATGGGGTCCTTCACCAGTGACCTACCCACAATGGACACCTCAACAAACTCAACCTTGGCAACAAGGTTGGAGGGGACCTATGTATGGAAATCCCTCTTATCCTACATATCCACAGTACCCCGCAAACATTTCCCAATTACTACCTGGATTCAACCCACCATAGATGCAAGCTTTACTCCCACCTCCTATACAACAACAATTTACAATCCCCTTGAATCCTAATCAACAGCAACAAGTATCCATAAATGCCAATCAACAACCACAAAACCAAGCGGCCCACAATCCTCCAATACCAACAACAATCCCTGCCCAGCCAGTCCCTAACCACAATAATCGACCCACCCACCCTGTGCAGAATACAAAAGTTCAAACCTTTCCCACCTATGAAATTCAACTACGATTAGGGAAAGTTGTAAACCAATCAAATCCTGCAGTAATAATTTAGGAAGAAAACAATAATCATTCTAAGGAAGAAAACACTCAAACCACCCCTGCAGAAGAAGAGGTATCTCCTCTTATCCCAATCATTTCTTAGTCTGTATGGGTACCCCAACAAATCAATCTCCCACCTTACCCTGAAAGACTATTAGTAAAGAAACTCGACCCACCCTTGCACAGAGATATAGAAGATGAATTACGAAATGTGTGCATAAAAATACCTCTGCTGCAAGCCATTAAGGATATCCCTATATATGCCAAAATCATAAGGGACCTTTGCATTAAGAAACCAGGAAGGAAGAAGAAGGAACCTCCTTTTTTCCAGGTAGTGGGACAATTATCTGAATTTATTTATGAAATGCCATACAAATATAACGACCCTGGAAATCCAGTAGTCACTATTGAAATTAATGGCATTTCTCTACCAAACACACTCGTTGATTTGGGTGCAGCTATTAATGTAATGCCTTTTGACACTATGCAGAAGCTCCAAATTAATCAGTTAAGACCAACCCAAGCCATGATCGAGTTGGCAGATAAGTCAGTCATTGGCCCTGCAGGAAGTCTAGATGATGTCACAGTCACCCTAGCTTCTTGGGAATATCCAGTAGACTTTTTAGTCATCTATTCTAAATCATCTTCCAAACCAAGACACCCTATGGTTCTTGGCCATCCTTGGCTAGCCACAACATATGATTTTATCAGCTGTTGGTCTGGTGAGATGACTATATCCAATGGCACACATAGCCAAAAACTTGTCCTCTTCCCCCCTTCCCAACCGGCACAGGAAATACATACTTGGTTAGAAAACCCTTATGGAGAGGAAGATTGCATCAGATCTCTGTTAACACTTGAACAAGTAAAATAAATACAAGAACAATCAGATGAACAAGTCTTAAGCTTATTTTTGGCTGACACAAATTGCATTGAATACCCAAGGTCTTTTGCAGAATTGTCACATATTTTTAGTTCTGAATTTCAACAAACATGGCACCCTGATATCACTCAATTATACACTTTATCACCATCCTCCTCAGACAAGGAAGAAACTACTGAACTTGTTGAGATTAGCCCAGGAAAACCTTTGTATATCAACTCTAGTTTGGAACCAGAACAAAAGACACAAGTGATTGAAATGCTCAAAAGACAATTTGATGCCTTAGCATGGGATTATGCAGACATGAAAGGCATTCACCCTGACACATGCACACATCACATCTACACTAATGACCAAATCAGACCAATCAGAAAGCCTCAGCGAAGGATGAATCCAACCCTTAAAGATATTGTAAAAGAGGAATTGCAAAAAATCCTTCAAGCCAATCTCATATACCCCATTTCAGATAGTCAATGGGTATCTCCACTTGTCATAGTTCCCAAGAAAAATGGTAAGTGGAGGATATGTGTAGACTTCCGGGAGTTGAACAAAGCCACCCATAGAAATTACTTTCCCTTACCATTTATTGATCAGGTGTTGGATACCCTATCCAGAAAGAAGTATTTTTCATTCTTGGATGGGTTTAGTGGTTACAACTAGATACAAATAGCACCCGAAGACCAGGAGAATACCACTTTCACCTGCCCTTGGGGCACATATGCTTATAGGGTGCTCCCTTTCGAACTTTGTAATGCTCCAGCCACTTTTCAAAGAGTTTTCCTAGCCATTTTCTCTGATGATTGTGTGGAAGTCTACATGGATGACTTTACAGTCCATAGACAAGACTTCTAGGAAGCATTGGCCAGTTTAGAAAAAGTCTTGATTAGGTGCAAGGAAACTAACCTTTCTTTAAGTCATGAAAAATAAAAAATGATGCTCACTGAAGGCATTGTTTTGGGACATCACATTTCTCGTTCTGGCATGAGAGTTGATCCGGCAAAGATTTATATCATCACACAAATCAGAATACCTTCCTCACAAAAGGAAGTCCGTAGATTTTTAGGACATGCTGGCTACTATAGAAGATTCATTCCAAATTTTACAATCCTAGCTACCCCTTTATTTAAATTATTATCCAAAGAAGTTGAATTTAAGTGGGATGATGAATGCCAAATATCTTTTGAAATTCTAAAACAGAAATTGTCAACTACCCCTGTATTAAGAGGACCAAATTGGTCCCTTCCTTTTCATATCTGTACCGATGCCTCAGACACAGCCCTTGGGGCAGTCCTTGGACAAAGAGAAAATCAAATGCCCTATGCTATTTACTTCATCAGTAAAAATCTGTCTCCAGCTAAAGTTAATTATACAGTCACAGAAAAGGAATTGCTAGCTGTAGTCCATCCTATCAATAAATTTAGACACTATATTACAGGATATCAATCTTTTGTACACACTGATCATTCAGCCATCCGATTCTTAATGAACAAACCTGTAACAAATCCTAGAGTTACAAGATGGATTTTATTATTACAAGAGTTTAATATCAACATTATTGATAGACCTGGTAAAGATAATCTTGTGGCTGATTTCTTATCTAGAATGATTCACCTGGGAGATAATGCACCAGTAGAAGATACCTTTCCTGATGAAAATTTATTTGCTATTTCTACATTCACTCCGTGGTATGTAGATGTCACCAACTATCTTGTGACAGGGAAGATGCCTCAGAAATTGTCTCCTAGAGAAAAACATAAAGTAATTCAACTAAGTGCAAATTACATGTGGCACGATGATTGCCTCTACAAAATAGGACCAGATTTGGTGATCAGGATATGTGTAAGGGAAGATGAAATTCATGATATTTTACAAGCCTGCCATGATGGCCCTTGTGGAGGACACTTCGCAGGCAAAAGGACTACTTACAAAGTTCTGCAATCAAGTTACTACCGGCCTCATATTTTCAGAGATGCTAAAACCTATGTATCCAATTGTGATGAATGTCAACGAATGGGTAAGCCTATTGCATGAGACCAAATGCCACTTCAATCCCAAGTAGTCATTGAACCATTCAAGAAATGGGCATTAGATTTTGTAGGGCCCATTAACCCTACATCTAAAATGAAAAAGTATATACTTGTATGAACTGACTATGTGACTAAATGGGTTGAAGCAAAGGCTTTACCGGCTGCAAGTGAACAATCAGTGCTAGATTTCCTTTTTAATGATATCTTTACTATATTTGGTGTACCGCGAGAAATTGTGATTGATCAGGGAACTCAATTTACCTCTCATCTAGTCAAAGTTGTTACAGAACAGTAGCAAATCAAACACAGGAAATCTACACCCTATCATCCACAAGCAAATGGACAAGTAGAATCCACCAATAAAGTTATTGAGTCCATTCTTACCAAAATAGTACAGTTGCACCATAAGGACTGGGCTGACAGATTATTAGAAGCCTTATGGGCTTATAGAATCACCTGGAGGAATACAATAGGACATACACCCTATGAGTTAGTCTGTGGGAAGCAGGGGCCTCTTCCCATAGAATTTTAGATCAAAACCTTCAGGACTGCAGTACAAGTTGGCATGAACTTGGATGAAGCCCAACAACAAAGACTCTTGCAGCTTAATGAGTTGGATGAAACTAGGTAGGAAGCACTTCAAAGGACTACCCTCATTCAAGAAAAAAGAACAAAATGGCATGACAAGTATCTCAAAAAGAAAAATTTTCAACAAGGAGATTGGGCCCTATTGTATGACAGCAGATTCAAGAACTTCAAAGGTAAGTTAACCACCTGTTGGATGGGACCTTACGAAATTGACACTATCTACGATAATGGTTCAATCAGGATAAAGACAATTAATGAACAACAGACACCACTACTTGTGAATGGTCACCAGTTACGAGTTTATAACAAACCTCTGTCAAAAGAATAATTCATGACTCTTATACTACATAATTCAGACATGCAGATGATCAGTAAGGAAGGAGATCCACCTACTAACCCACATTGATTGATTGATTTATCTGAAACTTTTTGTACATAGGTGTGAATCGAATTTTGTTAATAAGCTGAAGGTAACAAAAGACTCTTACCTCCTTTTGTTTTACTTTCGCAATTTTTCTTTTCTTTTGTAAGCAAATTTTTAAAATCTATTTGATCCTTCATGAACTAGCTAAAGATCAGTTGTAGGCATCAACAATATTCTACTCTGTTTCGGTACCAGAAATCATGTTCTGGTCCAGTACCAGTCCAGTATCAGAGTCTGTCCTTCTACAGTACTATCAAGATATATTGACAAAACATATTTCAAAATCTGATGTCAATTAATCTGAAGTATGAAGCCATGCAACAACCACTCAATATGGAACCACGAAGCCAAACGCACTATCAAATGGAAGCCCTTTTGTTGACAACTAAAGGGAAGTATTTTAATTTCTTTTGGTTCTGTTGCTGAAAAGAACTTTAATTTCTTTTGGTTTTGTTGCTGAGAAGAACTTTAATTTCTTTTGGTTCTGTTGCTGAGAAGAACTTTAATTTCTTTTGGTTCTATTGCTTAAAAACAAAATAAAAAGAGGGACACAATCTTTACCTATGATTTCTCAAAAGAACCATAATCCACTTTAAAGACTAGAAGTTGCCTTTACCCAGTATTTCAACATGATTTAAAGAAAAAAATATATTAGCCTATAAGCAACTATCTCACCCTAACCAGACTTCAATAGTATTCATTGGATTATCTCATTAAAAGAGTAACATATGAGTATATGAACACTCTCTACCATGGGCACACTACCAAGACTTTTATGGCAGAGGATGTACCAGTACCTCAAGGAAACTTTAGGTCAATCTCTTATGGACAACTTCCGACAAAATTATACATCTGGATCACTCTAAATATATAATGTGCATAAAAGTTTATTTTTCCTTCGGATAAATCTTTAAAAGACATACAAAAGAAGAGTATATGCCTTCCAACCCAATACCATCCCACCCTGTAAAAAGGTTTTCAAATGAGCCTCCCCTGTCACTGTGCAAAGCACTCTTTAATACAAACCAAAATAGGTGACTATGGACAAGAAGCCTCTGATGGAAAAAGGATTCAAGAGACTAACCTATCGGGATATTGAACAGGTCTGCTGGCAGCGGGTACCGGTCTGTGGTATGACTAGGAAAACCCATCAGGGTACTGAACAAGCCTATTGGCAATGGGGCATTCTGCCTGGGGAAGGCACCTCTCACTAATTATCACAACTACCCCACCGGAGTACTGAACAGGCTTGTTGGCAGTGGGTTATGGTTGAAAAATGTCTCATCTATACTTGTCTGATTGAAAAATCCACTTTTTTCCATCTAAAACAAAAAGATTAAAGGTCATTATTGGCTTTCATGAGATACAAAATTCCAGATAAATCATAAATATAATTCTCCAAGAAAATGTCCATTTGAGAATCACCCTAAGTCAACCTACCGGTTTGACATCTAAAGCCTACACTATCTAAGAAGGAAACTTCTTAAGAGTGGAGCCCTAACTAGGGAGCCTAATCTACTCATATTGTGAAATTTATCTATAACATCCAATGATAGTAAAACTCTGAAGCAAGTTAGGTGGGATCTGTTCTTATGGAAAACATATATATTCCCATGTTTCACTGCTGAATGCTACCTCTGTCAATAATCCATTAAAAGCAGGGCAATTTCATTTTTTTGCCATGAGATCATATGATAAGTGAAAAGCTGTACTTCTAAAAATTTGATTGGTTTCTTTTTCTCTTATCATCTTTCTCCATTATGATATAAAATGATTGAATCTTCTTGCCTACAGATATACAACATCTTCGGCATGGGGGAAGGTCAAAGAGCCCCTTCAGAACTCTTTTTCAGACTCATATAATTCACTTGCAAAACCAAATACAAAGAAGATAAGCACAAAATAACAGAAGTACAGGACATTCTCGTACCAAGTTTTCAAGAAGCTTCAGTCTAAAAGGATGAATCCTGACAATTTACAAGCAGTCACACATGCTATGGGTATCGATCATACAAAGGTGAAAGCAAAGGTAAAATGGTATTTATTTTCCTATGCTCATAAAACTACAATAAATATGAAAAGCTATACTAGATCTTACAACCTTAGTATTAAACCCATGCGCCTATCCCTCATACCCATATGCCTAAACCTAATTAATCCTCTCATAGCTCTTGAACATGGTTAAAGGAAAAAATCATATCAAAATATGAAGCATGCATAGCAATGATAAGCCACGAATATATTTCGTCCTTAAAAAAATTCATGAACCCATCTTATATCATGAACCACGATCCAACCCCCCGAAAAGTCTAATCACCTATTCTAAAATGATGCCCTGATACCCAATGTCTTATCCTCATCATTACAGTAACAGGTAGATATGAAATGGCTTATCTGGTGGTGAAGCCATCCAGATAAGCCTCATTTGGTCATAACTTTTCCTTGCAGCACCCTCACTTAAACTTACCATTTCGCAACACCATCACCATATTTCCCCTTGTCGTGAGCTTTTCTCCAGTCCTGAGCCTACTCCTTTTCGGTACCAAACCCTTCATCAATTAACTAAACCCTTGTTCTACAACCCAATCCTTTTTCTCAACTTATAACGATGGTCATTACTAGACACGAACCGGTTTTCCAAATTTATAGGGAAACCAAGGAATACCAATTATGTCAAGAAAAATATGCTAGATTGGGGTGGATACCTTTTCTGGAAAAATTTACAGGCTGGAACGAGAAGATATCTCAAGAATTTATACAAGGTTATGATGGAGAGACTGCACGTATAGGAAATCTACAACTGGTAATTAATGAAGCAACCGTAAGGGAGGTTACGACACTGCCTAGTAGAGGAGATAAATACTTCAAAGGTGTAGGAATTAACAAACAAATGTGCTAGCAATTCTTGAAGGCAGATCATCAACACCCTGACTGGAAGAAGGGGATCCCTAGAAACTACATCAAATAAGAATACCATCCAATGATTACCAGTCTTCAACTATTTGTCACCTGTGAAGGCAAGTATGTCGTGACTTTCATTTATCACCTTAGTCTCCTATTGCATTTTGAAGGAGGCCCTGAAATCGATTTTCCATATTTTCTATGGATGAGTTTGAATAAAATGGTAAGAGATGTTAAATCCATCTCCAAAATAGAAAAGACTAGCATCTACCACCAAGGTTTCATTAAAATGCTAGTTTTGCATGAGCTTAGGAAACGGAGGATTAGTTGGAAAACCCTTATAACACAACACCTTCCCACAGAAACAAATATGTGGAGGAAACCCAGCATGGTCCAAAGAAAAGTAAGGAACCCCAAAAGAAAAAGAGCAAGAAGGATAAGACAACTCCACCATCATCTAGGGCAGTGATCCAACATGAAAAGGCAGGGTCCTCTTCCACAGTCAACAAGACTTCTAAAAGCTCTGAATCAAAAGGTAAAAACAAATTAGTAGAGGAGACTTCAATGGTGGCAGTTAAGAAAGAGGACCATCAGCAAATGATGAAGAAAAGGAAGCCTGTGAACATCCCTGATCCGGTACCTCCTTGTAAAAGAACTATGAGGAGCATGGCAAAGAGGGGAAAAACAATAGTCAATCCTCATACACAGGAAGATCCAATCGACCTTACCTCCCCTTCTGAGGATTTACCAATCCAAGATGACATCCCTAGTCTGACCAAGGAGCAAGACACTATTACTTTATGTGGGATGAGGGAGGAATTCGAGGAAAGGGAGTGCACCTAGCCAGCAATGGTAGAATCAACAAAGAACTTGACAAAAGAACAAATGAAGAAAAGGATTGGGGAATTACAAAAACAAAATCAGGAACTCCAACAAGAAGTAAAGGAATATCAACTCTTGGACAGATATATCAAAAAGGAAAATGAGCAATTGAAAGCAACCAGCCAACAAATTCAAGACGACCATGAAGAGACCTTTAACAAGATTAAGAAGGTATTACGACTCCTAAAATACATTAGGGTCATCAAAATGGATCTAAGAGAAGAGGCTTCAACCATCAACATCATTGATCCACCAAAGTAAAGAACACAGTCTCAAATTTTGAAAAAGTTTGGGTTTTGTTTTTAGTTGCATGAGGACATGCAATGGTTTTGGCATGGGGGAATCTTGAGACCCGAAATTGACATTCCCATTACCCTATTATTCTCTTCACCTATACCTTTTTTTGGCCTACCTAAAGCTTGGGTGAATGGAAAGAATGCCACCATTAGCCAGTAATAAGGTCATAAGGTAAAGTATGGTTAATTCATGCATTTTGTGGTTTAATGAGTTAAGGAATTAAATATTCCATGTACTAATGCTTCAATTTGTCTTTGAACTCTAAATATCTAGCGTTCCTATACCAGCTCAGCTGTCTGGTACCTGCGCACCAAAACTGTTGCTGTTCGAAACCGGTACCAAGCATATCCGGTACTAAAATAAGCCTCTGTTATGATTTGGTACCAAAAACCACCCACTGTCATGATCCGATACCAACGGCCACCCACTGTTATGATCTGGTACCACCTTTTACGCACTGTCATGATCTGGTACCACATTTTGCATGCTGTCATGATCCGGTACCTTCTACCTGTTATGATCTGGTACCAATATGGAAGAGCCTGATGCACTAAGTTAAGTTCTAGATCTCGCCTAAGCCAATTGATGGACGCCTAATTGTTTTAGCAAAGCTATGATAAGAATAGTTTGTTGATTTCCTCATCCTCATGCACTTTGTGTCATGAGGATGAAGCTAAAGATGTAACTGAATGATTGAATTGATTTGCAAATCCCTTTACCTCCTTGTGTTTCACGATTCGGACTATTAAATAACCATGGAAAGGATGGTAGAGGGAGGAGGAGAGTTAGCATATCATCAATATGTAAGCAGCGTATGATAGTACAGAACATATCCTGAGTGAAGATTAATGGAATATTATTTTATCTCCATATTCTGATGATCGATGATTAAGAATGAGTTCAATTGTTAAAGAGAGTTTTGATTTTATGTTTTGAAGTGTGAGTGAGAGTAATGTGTGTGTTAAAAGAAATCTTCCTGTAGACTTCAGTAGCTGACCTGTTGAAGCGGCAAAGGCCCACCGCCCAACAAAGGTCAGCCTCTTCGTAGATTAGCAGTAGCATTTGTTTTCAGTAGTAAATATTGATTTAGCTAAATCTTTAACTCTGTTAGATGATAGCAGCATAGCTTAGACTAGGGTTTCAATTTACCTAGAGATCTTTAATTGCTCTGTTTTTGGATATTCCTTGTTTCTATTCTCATGAATTTGATTTCCTTGAGTGACCATAGCTGTTGGCAGCAATAATCAAAACCATTTGGAGAAAAACTAGTGAAGTTCATTGTGAACCACATTAGAACCAATATATTGATTATTGAACTCCCCATATTATGCTTGATAATCGATGTGTGTTTTCCTTTCAGAAGTGTGGATTGCATAGTTAGTTTTTTGGGTCAGATATCAGAGTTGATCTATCAAACCAATTCCATCTCATACTTGCATGTACCATAATGGAATAGATAGCCTCTCTGTGAAAGACAACCAAAGTGCATTTCAGTTTGTTAGTTTGATTTGTTTCCAATATGCATAATCTAGCTTAGTTCTATACTCGTGACATTAGAAATTACCCTTCTTACTGGTGTCTTGTAACTCTATTGATGACGAATCCTGGATTGATAATTAATGAGTGCATTATACTAAACATATAAGTAGCACAACAATAACCAAATGCAACAATGTGCAGGGTCATACAAGATAGCAAGAAGTCCTTTAATTCAAGTTCATGAGCTTAATAAGAAGATAACAGTTCTTAGAAGCTGAGCTAAACTGAAGTAAAGTATAGAAAAATGAAGTACATGAACAAATCTGTCATTGAAAGCAAAAGAAGACTGTGATTCTATTATCAAGATAAGAGTCTAGTACAATAGAAAAATGTATCTAAGACTGACCCCCCAGTTTATCTCATATCTTCAGCTTTATAGCTTTACAATAAAAGTTTAGATCCTAGAAGAATGGATCAGATATGCTAAAGATAGAAAGTCAAAACAATTTTACAAAAAGAGAGGAAGATATCCTCAAAATGAGGTCAATTCCTCATTCTATGGTCTTTAGATCATGTAGAATCTCTGTGTTGTGCAGATAAGCCTTCCAAGGCTGTTTGATATCTCTTGAGGAAGATGAAATTCAAATTTGCCAAGTTTAGAAATAAACCCTAATTCATTGCCCCCAAAATAGGTGCCAAATCGACTTGAACACCTCCTCTAACTCCTTTGCATCAAAAGTGGATCTTAGATTGGATATTATAATTCAATATCTATCTTTAGAAAGCATTTTAAAGAGATTTGGCTAAGTAAAAACTTCGATCTAGGAAAAAATACTATTTCTCTGGCCAATGACAGGTTTTGGTGGTTAACATAGTTAGAATCTAGGTGTATTAACCACCGAAAGCTCTGCTTTCAGTGGTTAATGAACTCATCCTATTCGCCTAAACCATCGAAAGCTCTTCCTTCACCAAAATTTCAAAATTGCAAAAATTGAAATACCTTGTTGCTTCAATGAGTGTTCAAGGCTTCTTTGGTGATGGTGCTCCTTGTAGAGGGCTTGAAACTTCGATTTGTTGTGTAGAAGGCTCGGTTTCCATCTCTAGAGAAGTGGCCAATTCTGCTAGGGTTTCCAACCCTAAGTGTTTGGGAGTTGGAGTCTGAGTCTCTTTCATCTTCATCCTTAGGAGTCTAAGCTATCTATTCAACTTAGTGTTCTCTTTTATTAACAATTTATTTCTGTCCAGAGTCTTATCATGTTTATCCATGACCTCCTGATTGATATGATACAATTCCACATTCTTATTAACTAACTCTACATTTTTCTTCTTGATTTCTTTCTCAGAGACTTCTAACTCATAAACCTTCTTAAGAAGTTGGTTTTTCTTCTATGACCTGGCTGGTCTTGGTCTACTAGTAGATGCTTCTGCCAAGGGTCTGTTCTGTTCCTCAGGGGGAGTTGGGGATGGTAGATTAGGGTATGCTTCAGCTACTTTCTCAGTCTGTGCCTCACCCTATTTATCTGCTGGCTCTTTCTCTGGTTCTGAGTCACTGTATGGTAAGTTCATAGGGTTATCTCCCTCAGCAAGACCTTCGGTTTGTTCACCTTCTTTCCCAAAATTCAATTTTCTTTTGGCCCTCTTACACTTGAGAGAGGAGGACTCTGTTTTCTCCTTTGGAGGTGAGATGGGCCTTCTCTTCCTCCTACTGCTTTTAGGAGTAAGAGATTTCTTTGCTGCAGGCTTCTTTCCTTTATTGTCTTGTTGTAGTTCAGTTGGAAACTCATTCCAAAACAAGAAATAGTTCCAGTCAACCTCTTTTTTCTTCAGAGATTCTTTAACTATCAAAGTGATTAAACCTTGATGTGATAACCTGCTAGCTGCCTTGCTAGGTTTAAATTTGACTTGTTGAGCCATCTTGGTGAGGACCTTGTGGAGATAGTGAGGTAGGTTGATAGATGACCTTCCAGGGAAGTGGTTAAGGAGCTTGAAATGGTAAAACATTACTCTATTATACCTTCCTTCACAAGTGATATAGGCAAATATAGCCTTGAGCAAAGCCTACCACTTTGTCTCCATAAATGACATTGGGATATCCGTCTTCTAGATGAGAGTTTTATGTTGAGGTTGCAGATAGGATCTGAATTCAATGTCTGATGGTATAGTAGTCTTGAACCAACACTCACCTGTCCTAGGTAGACCGGTGATCTCTGCAATGGATTCCTCGTCCACTATAAACTCTTCCTAGCCAATGGTGGCTCTCCTTCCATCGTATGACAGAGCAAAGGCTTCTGATTGTTGTTGATGGAAGTTCTCCAATTTCTCACAATAAGAGAAACATCCAGCCTATTTAAAAAAATCACCCACTTCAGGATGTGCCTCCAAATACCAGGTTCCATCCAATTCAGACCTGAGAGCTGGTCGCACCTTCTGCATTTGCTTGAGTTTGATTGCACCTGTCCTGCTAGTTAACATGCCTGTGGGCTAGGGGAGACAACAAACACGATTTCAAGAAAGAAATCAGGTCTGTGGAGAATTAATGGGCATGGGAATAGGGATGACTCGACTTCTGTTAGATAGACAGAATCTTAATCAGAGCATAACCCAAAACTTAATTCTATATATGATATAAATGAGGATCGCAGAAGACTTGGGGTTGATAGCCCAATCGAATGTATTTAAAATAATGAGTTTAAATGGGAAATGATTACGGTGATAGTCTTAGAACTTGAATTTATGAGAGCCATGTGAGCATCAAACAGTTAAGTGAACCGATCAATCATAGATTTTTTTGTATGCAAGAATATAACTCCAAAATGACAAGTGGAGGTTTACAAGTATTACAGGGCAACAAACCTTGATCAGAAGTAATTATACCACCTACATCATTGATTCACTTGATTTTCGGTGGTTATCATTTCATTATTGCGCTAGTTGACATCTAGATCGTGCAAAAACACGGGCCCTGATCTTTCCACGTTGACACATTTTCGGTGGTTAATCGGGCTTTATTTTTCCCTTTTAACCACCAAAATCCAAGACTTTCGGTGGTTAATGAACACTTCACAGGTTCGCCTAAACCACCGAAACCTGTAACTCTCCCTTTTGCTTAATAAAATCAATTCTGATGTTTATTTAAAGTTTATTTACAAACAATAGGCTCTATAACAAGCCTATAAAAATTTAGAAATAATTTTTCATACATCTCCCTATCACCTAAAATTGACAAAAATTATTGTGCTATTTTAGGAGATAACAAGTGGCTCCTATTCGCGGATGGAATCCTCCCAGTGAGGTTCCAAGAACAAGAAGACCCGTGCCTGTCTATTTAACCATGAAAATTCTGCCACCTACTCAGCAATCATTTACAATTTGTATTGTTTCAGTCCATTGGGCTATGGAGTCATCTGGCCTGAGAAACTTATCTTTGGACAACCTATAGCCTGCTTTTCTTATTCAACCAATAACTGAAAACAATCTAAGTGCTCATATGAAGAGCTTATTTTTCTGCCTACCCCTACTGCTAACCAAATCTAAAATTTGGTCAGGGAAACGTAGATTTCCATAACATCCATTTGAGAAACTTCAAAACCGTGATGACTTTATCTCTATCACTACTTAATGTAAAATAACTGAAACATATCAGCAGTAATAAATAAGCTTTGAGAAATTCATACTCACCCGTGGAAAATGATGAATGAATGAAATCTAAAACTTTCATAGGGTCTGAAATAAGTAATTCTATCAAATCAGCCACTGGGTCTCTAAAATCAAGATCAAAAGCATTCTGATTCATGAAAAATGATTTCCCTTCCATGACTGGATCTCTGTTTGTAGATAGATGTCTTCCTTGGAAGTCTTCTTGTTGTCCTAACTGAGAACTAAAATCCAGTTGCTTGTTGTCTTCACTGATGTCAGTTCTGAATGTGGACTGTGCTTCCTCTGTCAAATGAAAATACAAACTCAACTGCTGATTAGAAACTTTATGTTCCTCACCTTCCTCCTCATATATACTGAAATCTGCCTTGGTCTACAAATTAGAAAGCTAAGGGTTGCCCTTAGAATATGCTGCAAATCTGAAATTGTCACTCGCTAATGTGTCAATCTGGTAATCATATTTGGGGTTTTCAAAGGGTACAATCTCATCTTCATGACAATGTAAGTCAGTAGATGCATTTCATACAATGTCAAAAGCATCAATGCTATGTTTATCCACCCGAATATCACCAATATCTTGGTTACAATGATAGATGTCCCCTGTTGCAACATACTCTTCGAAGCTATCATTAACCACATCATGTATACGTTTATGATCATCTCTCTATGTAGCTAAAGAAACCAACCCTTAAAATTCATAACAATCAGAGTTAAGGACAGTAAGAGAGCATTCAGTTCCTTTATTATCCATTTGTAGTTCATGTTGATGGGAAAACACAACATTTTGAAGATCATTAAAGGGCTGTTGCATATTATGAGGGGAAGCTCTTTCTATATTTACATCTTCAAGCTTACAATGTAATTCATATTCATCATAGCAGTTATCAAATGCAAACTCATCTGAAAAATACCTTTTGCAGTGCTCAGTGAATGCTCTGTGAAAATCCTTCAATGATGAAATACTGGAAAGAGGTAAAGAAAAATACCACTGACGTGCATCACCATACAATGAATACATGAACATCTTCATGCTGCAGATCTAATAGCTCCATGCACTCATGAAAATTGAGAAGGTGTTCTACAGGATTGTCTTCTTTGATCTCTTTGAAGATAGGCAGAAAATCTCCCCATTCTGACATATTAGGTATTGGATGTGGGAAACCAGGAACTGAAGAAAAATTGAGAGGTGCAAACCTCCGAGCCAAAAGAGAAGAAAACGCTTTTGACATCTGAATGTTGTGGCGTCGCCAATGAATATTTCCTTCATGGAGTCGCCAGATAGATGATTACAACTGAATATATGTCCAGTCTTTGTCTACCATGAAAGATGGATCTTGTCGTCTCCCAAGGAAGTTGAGCTTAGATCTCCTCTACCGGCCAACAACGCCAATTTGTTAGCTCTCCAAGAAACTCTTTGGGGTTGTAGGCCAAAGATGCTTGGTAACTTAAGAATATGATAATTAGGTATTTTTGGATCAATATGATAACTTAATGGCTAATGAAAAGGAGATCTTATCATGCATTCGAATAAGATAGTGCTTTTAGAAATCAATAATCAGACAAAGTAATTGGAACGGGGTATGAAGAATACTAGTCTAGATAACAAAATACAACAATGTGCAGGGTCATACAAGATAGAAAGAAGTCCTCTAATTCAAGTTCATGAGCTTAATAAGAAGATAACAACTCTTAGAAGCTGAGCTAAACTAAAGTAAAGTATAAAAAAATGAAGTACATGAACAAATCCATCATTGAAAGCAAAATAAGACTGTGATTCTATTATCAAGATAAGAGTCTAGTACAATAGAAAAATGTATCCAAGACTGACCCCCTAGTTCATCTCATATCTTCAGCTTTATATCTTTACAATAAAAGTTCAGATCCTAGAAGAATGGATTAGATATGCTAAAGATAGAAAGTCAAAACAATTTTACAAAAAGAGAGGAAGAGATCCTCAAAATGAGGTCAATTACTCATTCTATGGTCTTCAAATCATGTAGAACCTCTGTGTTGTGCAGATAAGCCTTCCAAGGCTGTTTGATATCTCTTGAGGAAGATGAAATTTGAATTTTCCAAGTTTGGAAATAAACCCTAATTCATTGCCCCCAAAAAAGGTGTCAAATGGACTTGAACACCTCCTCTAACTCCTTTGCATCAAAAGTGAATCTTAGATTGGATATTATAATTCAATATCTATCTTTAGAAAGTGTTTTCAAGAGATTTGGCTGAGTAAAAATTTGATCTGGGAAAAAATACTATTTCTCTGGCCAATGACAGGTTTCGGTGGTTAACATAGTTAGAATCTGGGTGTATTAACTACCGAAAGCTCTTCTTTCGGTGGTTAATGAACAGTCGTCCTGTTTGCCTAAACCACTGAAAGCTCTTCTTTCACCAAAATTTCAAAATTGCAAAAATATAAATACCTTGTTGCTTCAATGAGTGTTCAAGGCTTATTTGGTGATGTTGCTCCTTGTACAGGGCTTCAAACTTCGATTTGTTGTGTAGAAGGCTTTGTTTCCATCTCTAGAGAAGTGACCAATTCGGCTAGGGTTTCCAACCCTAAGTGTTTGGGAGTTGGAGTCTGAGTCTCTTTCATCTTCAGGCTTAGGAGTCTAAGTTGTCTATTCAGCTTAGTGTTCTCTTTTATTAACAATTTATTTCTATCCAGAGTCTTATCATGTTTATCCATGACCTCCTGACTGATATGATATAATTCCACATTCTTATCAACTAACTCTATATTTTTCTTCTTGATTTGTTTCTCAGAGACTTATAACTCAAAAACCTTCTTAAGAAGTTGGTTTTTCTTCTGTGACCTGGCTGGTCTTGGTCTGCTAGCAGATGCTTCTTCCAAGGGTTTGTTTTGTTCCTCAGGGGGAGTTGGGGATGGTAGATTAGGGTATGCTTTAGCTACTTGCTCAGTCTGTGCCTCACCCTGTTTCTTTGTTGGCTCCTACTCTGGTTTTGAGTCACTGTATGGTAAGTTCAGAGGGTTATCTCCCTCAGCAAGACCTTCAGTTTGTTCACCTTCTTTCCCAAAATTTAATTTTCTTTTGGCCCTCTTATGCTTGAGAGAAGAGGACTCTGTTTTCTCCTCTGGAGGTGAGATGGCCCTTCTCTTCCTCCTACTGCTCTGAGGAGTAAGAGATTTCTTTGTTGCAGGCTTCTTTCCTTTATTGTCTTGTTGTAGTTCAGTTGGAAACTCATTCCAAAACAAGAAATAGTTCCAGTCAACCTCTTTTTTCTTCAGAGATTCTTTAACTATCAAAGTGATTAAACCTTGATGTGATAACCTGCTAGCTGCCTTGCTAGGTTTAATTTTGACTTGTCGAGCCATCTTGGTGAGGGCCTTGTGAAGATAGTGAGGTAGGTTGATAGATGATCTTCCAATGAAGTGGTTAAGGAGCATGAAATGGTAAAACATTACTCTATTATACCTTCCTTCATAGGTGATATAGGCAAATATAGCCTTGAGCAAAGCCTGCCACTTTGTCTCTAGAAATGACATTGGGATATCCTTCTTCCAGATGAGAGTTTTATGTTGAGGTTGCAGATAGGTCTGAATTCAATGTCTGCTAGTATAGTAGTCTTGAACAAGCACTCACCTGTCCTAGGTAGACCAGTGATCTCTACAATGGATGCCTCATCCACTATAAACTCTTCCTTGCTAATGGTGGCTCTCCTTCCATCGTATGACAGAGCAAAGGCTTCTGATAGTTGTTGATGGAAGTTCTCAAATTTCTCACAATAAGCGAAACATCCAGCCTATTTAAAAAACTCAGCCACTTCAGGATGTGCCTCCAAATACCAGGTTCCGTCCAATTCAGACCTGAGAGCTGGTCCAGCCTTCTGCATTTGCTTGAGTTTGAGTGCACCTGTCCTGCTAGTTAACACGCCTATGGGCTAGGGGAGACAACAAACATGATTTTAGGAAATAACTTGGGTCTGTGGCGAATTAATGGGCATGGGAATAGGGATGACTCGACTTCTGTGAGATAGACAGAATCTTAATCGGATCATAACCCAAAACTTAATTCTATATATGATATAAATGAGGATCGCAGAAGACTCGAGGTTGATAGCTCAATCGAAGGGATTTAAAATAATGAGTTTAAATGGGAAATGATTACGGTGATAGTCTTAAAACTTGAATTTATGAGAGCCATGTGAACATCAAACAGTTAAGTGAACCGATCAATCATAGATTTTTGTGTATGCAAGAATATAACTCTGAAATGACAAGTGGAGGTTTACAAGTATTACAGGGCATCAAAACTTGATCAGAAGTAATTATACCACCTTACATCACCGATTCACTTGATTTTCGGTGGTTATCATTTCATTATTGTGCTAGTTGACATCTAGATCGTGCGAAAACATGGGCCCTGATCTTTCCACGTTGACACGTTTTCGGTGGTTAATCGGGCTTTATTTTTCCCTTTTAACCACCGAAAGCCAAGACTTTTGGTGGTTAATGAATGCTTCACAGGTTCGCCTAAACCACCAAAACCTGTAACTCTCCCTTTTTCTTAAGAAAATCAATTTCGATGTTTATTTCAAGTTTATTTACAAACAATAGGCTCTCTAACAAGCCTATAAAAATTTAGAAATAATTTTTTGGACATCTCCCTATCACCTAAAATTGACAAAAATGATTGTGCTATTTTAGGAGATAACAATTGGCTCCTACTCGGGGATGGAATCCTACCAGTGAGGTTCCAAGAACAAGAAGACCCATGCCTGTCTATTTAACCATGAAAATGTTGCCACCTACTCAGCAATCATTTACAATTTGTATTGTTTCAGTCCATTGGGCTATGGAGTCATCTGGCCTGAGAAACTTATCTTCGAACAACCTGTAGCCTGCTTTGCTTATTCAACCAATAACTGAAAACAATCTAAGTGCTCATATGAAGAGATTATTTTTCTGCCTACCCCTACTGCTAACCAAATCTAAAATTTGGTCAGGTAAACGCAGATTTCCATAACATACATTTGAGCAACTTCAAAACCGTGATGACTTTATCTCTATCACTACTTAATAGAAAATAACTGAAACATTTCAGCAGTAGTAAATAATCTTTGAGAAAGTCCTACTCACCCGTGGAAAATGATGAATGAATGAAATCTAGAACTTTCATAGGGTCTGAAATAAGTAATTCTATCAAATCGGCCACCAGGTCTCTAAAATCAAGATCAAAAGCATTATGATTCAAGAAAAATGACTACCCTTCCATGACTGGCTCTCTGTTTGTAGAGAGATGTCTTCCTTGGAAGTCTTCTTGCTGTCCTAACTAAGAATTGAAATCCTGCTGCTTGTTGTCTTCACTGATGTCAATATTGAATGTGTATTGTTCTTCCTCTGTCAAATGAAAATACAAACTCAACTGCTGATTAGAAACTTTATGTTCCTCACCTTCCTCCTCATATCTACTAAAATCGGCCTTGGTCTACAAATCAGAAAGCTGAGGGTTGCCCTTAGAATCTGCTGCAAATCTGAAACTGTCACCCGCTAATGTGTCAATCAGATAATCATCTTTGGGTTTTTCAAAGGCGACAATCTCATCTTCATGACAACGTAAGTTAGTAGAAGCATTTGATACAATGTCAAAAGCATCAATGCTATGGTTATCCACCCGAATATCACCAATATCTTGGTTACAATGATAGATGTCCCTTGTTGCAACATACTCTTCGAAGCTATCATTAACCACATCATGTATACATTTATGATCATCTCTCTATGTAGCTAAAGAAACCAGCTCTTCAAATTCATAACAATTAGACTTAAGGATAGTAAGAGAGCATTCAATTCCTTTATTATCCATTTGTAGTTCATGTTGATGGGAAAACACAACATCTTGAAGATCATTAAAGGGTTGTTGCATATTATGAGGGGAAGTTCTTTCTATATTTACATCTTCAAGCTTACAATGTATTTCATATTCATCACAGCAATTATCAAATGCAAACTCATCTGAAAAATACCTTTTGCAGTGCTCAATGAGTGCTCTATGAAAATCCTTCAATGATGAAATACTGGAAAGAGGTAAAGAAAAATACCACTGACGTGCATCACCATACAATGAATACATGAACATCTTCATGCTGCAGATCTAATAGCTCCATGCACTCATGAAACTTGAGGAGGTGTTATGCAGGATTGTCTTCTTTGCTCTCTTTGAAGATGGGAAGAAAATTTCCTCATTCCGACATATCAGGTATTGGATGTGGGAAACCAGGAACTGAAGAAAAATTGAGAGGTGCAAACCTACAAGCCAAAAGAGCAGAAAACACTTTTGACATCTGAATGTTGTGGAGTCACCAATGAATTCGTCCTTCATGGAGTCGCCAGATACATGATTACAACCGAATATATGTCCAGACTTTGTCTATCATTAAAGCTGGATCTTGTCATCTCCCAAGGAAGCTGAGCTTCGATCTCCTCTCCCCGGCAACATCGCCAATTTGTTAGCTCTCCAAGAAAGTCTTTGGGGTTGTAGGCCCAATATGATTGGTAACTTAAAAATACGATAATTAGGTATTTTTGGATCAATGGGATAACTTAATGGCTAATGAAAAGGAAATATTATCATGCATTCGAATAAGACAGTTCTTTTAGAGATCAATAATCAGACAAAGTAATTGGAACAGGTATGAAGAATACTAGTCTAGATAACCAAATACAACAATGTGCAGGGTAATACAACATAGCAAGAAGTCCTTTAATTCAAGTTCATGAGCTTAATAAGAAGATAACAGTTCTTAGAAGCTGAGCTAAACTGAAGTAAAGTATAGAAAAATGAAGTACATGAACAAATTTGTCATTGAAAGCAAAAGAAGACTGTGATTCTATTATCAAGATAAGAGTCTAGTACAATAGAAAAATGTATCCAAGACTGACCCCCCGGTTCATCTCATATCTTCAGCTTTATAGGTTTACAATAAAAGTTCAGATCCTAGAAGAATGGATCAGATATGCTAAAGATAGAAAGTCAAAACAATCTTGCAAAAAGAGAGGAAGAGATCCTCAAAATGAGGTCAATTCCTCATTCTATGGTCTTCATATCATGTAGAACCTCTGTGTTGTGCAGATAAGCCTTCCAAGGTTGTTTGAAATCTCTTGAGGAAGATGAAATTCGAATTTTCCAAGTTTGAAAATAAACCCTAATTCATTGCCCCCAAAATAGGAGCCAAATTGACTTTAACACCTCCTCTAACTCCTTTGCATCAAAAGTGGATCTTAGATTGGATATTATAATTCAATATCTATCTTTAGAAAGCATTTTTGAGAGATTTGGCTGAGTAAAACTTCAATCTGGGAAAAAATACTATTTCTCTGGCCAATGATGGGTTTCGGTGGTTAACATAGTTAAAATATGGGTGTATTAACCACCGAAAGCTCTGCTTTCGGTGCTTAATGGACAGTTGTCATGTTTCCCTAAACCACCGAAAGCTCTTCTTTCACCAAAATTTCAAAATTGCAAAAATTGAAATACCTTGTTGCTTTGATGAGTGTTCAAGGCTTCTTTGGTGATGTTGCTCCTTGTACAAGGCTTCAAACTTTGATTTTCTATGTAGAAGGCTATGTTTCCATCTCTAGAGAAGTGGCCAATTCTGCTAGGGTTTCCAACCCTAAGTGTTTGGGAGTTGGAATCTGAGTCTCTTTCATCTTCAGCCTTAGGAGTCTAAGTTGTCTATTCAACTTAGTGTTCTATTTTATTAACAATTTATTTCTGTCCAGAGTCTTATCATGTTTATCCATGACCTCCTGACTGATATGATACAATTCCACATTCTTATCAACTAACTCTGCATTTTTCTTCTTGATGTGATAACCTGCTAGCTGCCTTGTTAGGTTTAACTTTGACTTGCCAAGCCATCTTGGTGAGGGCCTTGTGAAGATAGTGAGGTAGGTTGATAGATGATCTTCTAGTGAAGTGGTTAAGGAGCTTGAAATGGTAAAACATTACTCTATTATACCTTCCTTCACAAGTGATATAGGAAAATATAGCCTTGAGCAAAGCCTGCCACTTTGTCTCCAGAAATGACATTGGGATATCCTTCTTTCAGATGAGAGTTTTATGTTGAGGTTGCAGATAGGATCTGAATTCAATGTCTACTGGTATAGTAGTCTTGAACCAGCACTCACTTGTCCTAGGTAGAGCGGTGATCTATGCATTGGATGCCTCGTCCCCTATAAACTCTTCCTTGCCAATGGTGGCTCTCTTTCCATCGTATGATAGAGCAAAGGCTTCTGATAGTTATTGATGGAAGTTCTCCAATTTCTCACAATAAGTGAAACATCTAGCCTGTTTAAAAAACTTAGCCACTTCAGGATGTGCCTCCAAATACCAGGTTCCATCCAATTCAGACCTGAGAGCTGGTCCTGCCTTCTATATTTGCTTGAGTTTGATTGCGCCTGTCCTGCTAGTTAACACGCCTATGGGCTAGGGGAGACAACAAACACGATTTCAGGAAAGAACTGGGGTCTGTGGTGAATTAATGGGCATGGGAATAGGGATGACTCGGCTTCTGTGAGATAGACAGAATCTTAATCATAGCATAACCCAAAACTTAATTCCATATATGATATAAATGAGGATCGCAGAAGACTCGGGGTTGATAGCTCAATCGAAGGGATTTAAAATAATTAGTTTAAATGGGAAATGATTACGGTGATTGTCATAGAACTTGAATTTATGAGAGCCATGTGAACATCAAATAGTTAAGTGAACCGATCAATCATAGACTTTTGTGTATGCAAGAATATAACTCCAAAATGACAAGTGGAGGTTTACAAGTATTACAGGGCATCAAACCTTGATCAAAAGTAATTATACCACCTTACATCACCAATTCACTTGATTTTCGGCGGTTATCATTTCATCATTGCACTAGTTGACATCTAGATCGTGCGAAAACATGGTCCCTGATATTTCCACATTGACACGTTTTCGGTGGTTAATCGGGCTTTATTTTTCCCTTTTAACCACTGAAAGCCAAGACTTTTGGTGGTTAATGAATGCTTCACAGGTTCGCCTAAACCACCGAAACCTATAACTCTCCCTTTTTCTTAAGAAAATCAATTATGATGTTTATTTCAAGTTTATTTACAAACAATAGGCTCTCTAACAAGCCTATAAAAATTTAGAAATAATTTTTCGGACATCTTCCTATCACCTAAAATTGACAAAAATGACTATGCTATTTTAGGAGATAACAATTGGCTCCTACTCGGGGATGGAATCCTCCCAATTAGGTTCCAAGAAAAAGAAGACCCGTGCCTGTCCATTTAACCATGAAAATTCTGCCACCTACTCAGCAATCATTTACAATTTGTATTGTGTCAGTCCATTGGGCTATGGAGTTATCTGGCTTGAGCAACTTATCTTCGGACAACCTGTAGCCTGCTTTGCTTATTCAACCAATAACTTAAAATAATCTAAGTGCTCATATGAAGAGCTTATTTTTCTGCCTACCCCTACTGCTAACCAAATCTAATATTTGGTCAGGTAAACACAAATTTCCATAACAGCCATTTGAGCAACTTCAAAACCGTGATGACTTTATCTCTATCACTGCTTAATAGAAAATAACTGAAACATATCAGTAGTAATAAATAAGCTTTGAGAAAGTCATACTCACCCGTGGAAAATGATGAATAAATGAAATCCAGAACTTTCATAGGGTCTGAAATAAGTAATTCTATCGAATCGTCCATCGGGTCTCTAAAATCAAGATCAAAAGCTTTCTGATTCATGAAAAATGACTTCCCTTCCATGACTGGCTCTCTGTTTGTAGATAGATGTCTTCCTTGGAAGTCTTCTTCCTGTCCTAACTGAGAACTGAAATCTTGTTGCTTGCTTTCTTCACTGATGTCAATACTAAATGTGGAATGTTCTTCCTCTGTCAAATGAAAATACAAACTCAACTGTTGATTAGAAACTTTCTATTCCTCACCTTCCTCCTCATATCTACTAAAATCTTCCTTGGTCTGCAAATCAGAAAGCTGAGGGTTGCCCTTAGAATCTGCTGCAAATCTGAAACTGTCACTCACTAATGTGTCAATTTGATAATCATCTTTGGGGTTTTCAAAGGGGATAATCTCATCTTCATGACAACGTAAGTCAGTAGATGCATTTGATACAATGTCAAAAGCATCAATGCTATGGTTATCCACCCGAATATCACCAATAACTTGGTTACAATGATAGATGTCCCCTGTTGCAACATACTCTTCGAAGCTATCATTAACCACATCATGTATACATTTATGATCATCTCTCTGTGTAGCTAAAGAAACCAACTCTTCAAATTCATAACAATCAGACTTAAGGATAGTAAGAGAGCGTTCAGTTCTTTTATTATCCATTTGTAGTTCATGTTGATGGAAAAACACAACATATTGAAGATCATTAAGGGGCTGTTGCATATTATGAGGGGAAGCTCTTTCTATATTTACATCTTCAAGCTTACTTACAATGTAATTCATATTCATCATGGCAATTATCAAATGCAAACTCATCTGAAAAATACCTTTTGCAGTGCTCAATGAATGCTCTGTGAAAATCCTTTAATGATGAAATACTGGAAGGAGGTAAAGAAAAATACCACTGACGTGCATCACCATACAATGAATACACGAACATCTTCATGCTGCGGATCTAATAGATCCATGCACTCATGAAACTTGAGGAGGTGTTCTGCAGGATTGTCTTCTTTGCTCTCTTTGAAGATAGGAAGAAAATCTCCCCATTCCGACATATCAGGTACTGGATGTGGGAAACCAGGAACTGAAGAAAAATTGAGAGGTGCAAACCTCCGAGCCAAAAGAGAAAAAAATGCTTTTGACATCTGAATGTTGTGGAGTCACCAATGAATCCATCCTTCATGGAGTCGCCAGATAGATGATTAAACCGAATATATGTCCAGACTTTGTCTATCATCAAAGCTGGATCTTGTCGTCTCCCAAGGAAGTTGAGCTTCGATCTCCTCTCCCTGGCAACGGTGCCAATTTGTTATCTCTCCAAGAAACTCTTTGGGGTTGTAGGCCAAAGATGCTTGGTAACTTAACAATTTGATAATTAGGTATTTTTGGATCAATGGGATAACTTAATGGCTAATGAAAAGGAGATCTTATTATGCATTCGAATAAGACAATGCTTTAGAAATCAATAATCAGACAAAGTAATTGGAACAGGGTATGAATAATACTAGTCTAGATAACCAAATACAACAATGTGTAGGGTCATACAAGATAGCAATAAGTCCTTTAATTCAAGTTCATGAGCTTAATAAGAAGATAACAGTTCTTAGAAGCTGAGCTAAACTGAAGTAAAGTATAGAAAAATGAAGTACATGAACAAATCTGTCATTGAAAGAAAAAGAAGACTGTGATTCTATTATCAAGATAAGAGTCTAGTACAATAGAAAAATGTATCCAAGACTGACCCCCCAGTTCATCTCATATCTTCAGCTTTATAGCTTTACAATAAAAGTTTAGATCATAGAAGAATGGATCAGATATGCTAAAAATAGAAAGTCAAAACAATTTTACAAAAAGAGAGGAAGAGATCCTCAAAATGAGGTCAATTCCTCATTCTATGGTCTTCAAATCATGTTGAACCTCTGTGTTGTGCAGATAAGCCTTCCAAGGCTGTTTGAAATCTCTTGAGGAAGATGAAATTCGAATTTTCCAAGTTTGGAAATAAACCCTAATTCATTGCCCCCAAAATAGGTTCCAAATCGACTTGAACACCTCCTCTAACTCCTTTGCATCAAAAGTGGATCTTAGATTGGATATTATAATTCAATATCTATCTTTAGAAAGCGTTTTCAAGAGATTTGGCTGAGCAAAACTTTGATCTAGGCAAAAATACTATTTCTCTAGCCAATGACAGGTTTCGGTGGTTAACATAGTTAGAATCTAGGTGTATTAACCACCGAAATCTCTGCTTTCAGTGGTTAATTAATAGTTGTCCTATTTGCCTAAACCATCGAAAGCTCTTCTTTCACCAAAATTGAAAAAATTGAAAAAATTGAAATACCTTGTTGCTTCGATGAGTGTTCAAGGCTTCTTTGCTGATGTTACTCCTTGTACAAGGCTTGCAACTTTGATTTGTTGTGTAGAAGGCTCTGTTTCCATCTCTAGAGAAGTGGCCAATTCTACTAGGGTTTCCAACCCTAAGTGTTTGGGAGTTGGAGTCTTAGTCTCTTTCATCTTCAGCCTTAGGAGTCTAAGTTGTCTATTCAGCTTAGTGTTCTCTTGTGTGATTGTCACCTAGGGTTTTATTCAACAAAATTATAAATATATGCAAGAAATGAAACTACAACCATTCATTCAAGAAGTTTTGAAGAAAAATACTTACATATCACCAAGAAATAGCATTGCAAACCCTAGTTGTAACACCTTCCATTAAGAGAAATGTCAAAACATGCCAAAAAGATCCTCCTTCAATAAGTGCGCATCACTAAATCAGTCAATAACCCATGAGAGGGCACAAATTTCAGACCTCCTTATGGACTGTGCCAGTTGTGATGAAAAAATGAAGGTGAAAATCCTTCATTTATACCATACCATGACCTAATTTTACATTTTAGGTCATGAAAAAGGCCGACAAGGCCAAAATACTAAAATCATATTGTTTTACATTAAAATGTCAAATTTAAAACCCTAATCAAGCTAAAAAGAGACATGAAGCCCCTCCAAAGGAGACGTTATCCCTTTTTAGGGAAAATGGAGCATCCTGGAGCAAAACGCTAGCCCTCCTTGGACTCCTCCATCATGCCACACATGCCAATAGTGCCTAGTCTGCCTCCCAAGACGTCCAATAGGATGGATGACATCATGGTCATCAACGGTGACATCCCAGGCCTTCCAAGGCCAACGTTCCACTAAAAGAGGGTCAATCCCCCTAGGTCAAGCTTTGCCAAAGTGCCTCTAGTGGAACGTCCTCTCCTTCTCTGGTGCAAAGCCCCTGATCCATCTTTGTCATTTCTCTACCCCTGATGGGGTCTCAACATCCACCTGATGGGATCTTCAACCCCATGGAGGTTCGAACTAATCATCTCCCCATGTGTACCCGTCCAAAATGGTACCTGTCTATCAGGCATGGTCCTACACATCAAAAGATACGCCCTCCATGGGACCATCAGTCACAGGGATCATAGCAATGTCAATCACATCTCATCATCAATATTATTAAATATGTGCATAAAATCCCTAATACATCAGTTAACAGCTCAAAGACATTACACAAGCCATAATACCAATCTAGAGAAAAGGACAAGGCGTCATATTGGGCTAGTGCCTATTGGTGATGGAAGTCACCCCTGGATTGCAGCAGGAGCAGAGCCCGATGCCCATCAGTTTATGTCACGATTTGTGTGTAAAAGGAGTGATCGAATGGAAGTAAACTCAAAACGACATTGTTCCAACTCCGAAACTAGGCCAGGTATGCATGGGCAAGTGAGGTCTTGTATAAACTTCAAACAATGGGTTGTAGTAAGGGTGAGTAGGGGGGAAGACTTGTATCAGAGAGATGCAAAGGTCTGTAGTAAACATCAGGTTTCTAACAGACTGTAGGAGAAGGCATCTAAATGCAAGATCTTCTTACATTTAAACGCAAAAACCAGAGAATACAATAATGCCACAATAAATCCTTTATCATAGCATAATTGCAATAATTCGCACGAATCAGTCGTTCACGAACTCTCTCAGCATGAGATGAAAATTAGATGGGGTAGGAAAACTGTCTATCATTAAACAAGAAATCTTACATACAGATGCATAACCAGAGAACTAGAGTATCTGTTAAAACTTTACAGTCGGGAGCTTTTCTCTACCATCGATACCTTGAAAAATATCAAAACTAAGTATATATACTCCCAAACATTTGCCCAACAGAGGCCTACTAGACTTCTGGGATGAGGAGTCTCTTCAATCAAATCTGGCCTGCACTCCTCTATCATAAGCCACATTAATTTTGCATGGCTCATGCTAGGGGGTAGCTGAGCCTTTAAATGCTGAATTAGCGTGCGTAGGCTTCCCTGGCGAGTCGAGGACTCGGCGTGGCTTCCATGGAAAGAACTAGTACAGAGGACCATCTTGGGTAGACCTTCAGCCGGGACATCCATACCTTGCAATTAATGAGTGAGGCGAGGTTTCAACCACCCTATCTCTTCTTCATTCGTTCCAAGCAGGCATCAGGATTTAGATCACATCGAACTAGCATTTGGAGAACACAGTGCCCCCCTTCTGAAACTCAACTCGACACTTTTGGCCCCTTTTGTACAGCCCTTTCTACTCCCTCAAGTGACCACGGGCTACGACCCTACGCCTACCTTCAAAGGTGCTTTCGGCGTTTCGAGGTTCGTGGATAGGAAGGAGTAGGACCTTTCTCTTCAAAGTCGCGATGGGCGAAATGCCGGGAGGGCCTAACGGTCACCACACGTCCCCCACTGATTTGATGGTCCTAAACTAATTCGGTAATACTATGGGCCTGGGTTCTATATGTCTTCGATGCTTCACGCTTCGAGGATATGAAAGAGCTGCTCCTTATGCTTCAAAATCGCAATGGGCGAAAAGGTGAAGAATCCTAATCGTGCACCACGTGTTCCTCCATGATGATCGACTGAGATAGCTCTCGGTGCTTTGGAACCCGTCTTGCCAAACGATAAACTTTAGCACCCCTCCTCCAGGCCTGCTTCTTTGTGACCAAGCGCCAAAACCATAGGCCCGATCCTGGGCTCTTTCGGCACTTCGGGGTTTCAAGATGTGAAATGACAAGCGCTTACCCCTCAAACTCGCGAATGTTCACATGGCACGGATGCATGCCGTGTGTCCTTAAGATGAATGGCCGAGGTAGCATTCGTTATTTAAAAGGGGGCCACCCTCGTTCACAGGCTCGCTTGACGTGACCTGGCGCTAGGACCGTGGGCTCGACTCCAAAGGTGCTTTCGACATTTCGCCGATCGGCAATTTTAGCTGCAATGAACGGGAGGTCCCTTGTCTCCCGAAACACCGATCCCCGATACGTCGACTGGCTACCACCTATCCCAATTGGATCGGAGGACCCAAATCTGTCTTGAACTATGGGTGCTCCCTCTTGTGCTAAATCCCGAACAACTTGGCAGCCCTGAAATCCCGTTGACCATCGATCAACTTTATGGATGGATCTTGGCTACAGACAACAAAACTTCGCCCGCTCGCTTGACTCGTAACCGGAAAAGAGATTCTTTCGTGCTGCGCTTGGGTGCTTCCCGTGCAACCTGCAAACCTGGGTACTTTTGTGCCTAAGACAAAAATTGTCGCTAACATTAGGCTCCATGGGGGATAGAGTCGTCCCTGTGATGCTCTAAGAACTCATTCTGCAGCTTCAGTGCCTTGCTATTGGGCTATGGATTCACTTACTAAGTCGAAATCATGCAAAAAGAAAATAAACAAAGAACCAAAGGACAATATTTACAAACAAAGGAGTCGTCTAAGGCTCAAACAAAACATTTCTTCAGAAAATGCCCATTCACTGGGCTGTTGAAAACCTCTTCACCCTCCAGATCTTGCAACCTGTACGTGTTGTTTGAGAAAACCTCAGAGATTCTGAAGGGGCCAATCCAGAGGGCGTCAAACTTGTTGTGTTTGCCCTTATCCTGTCTGGGTGCATCCCACTTAAGTACCAAATCCCCGATCTCAAACTCTTTCTTCCTGACCTTCCTGTCAAAAGCCTGTTTGACCCTTTCCTGATGACTATGAGCTGTGTTCCTCACCTGTTCTCTGATCTGTTGCACTTCCATTATCTGATGAATCCTTCTCATCATATGATCTGGCTCTCCTTCATAATCTTGAAATAACTTCACCACAGGTAAGGTGAGCTGAGTGGGAAAAACCGCCTCCGTTCCGTAGACCAGTTGAAAAGGCGAAGTGCCCAGGGATTTCTTCGTTGTCACTTGATCAGCCCATAGAGAAAATTTCAACTTTAAATCCCAGGCCCTTTTGTTGTCCTCCAATAGTCTTTTGATGATCCTTATCAGGCTTTTGTTGGAGGACTCCGCTAAACCATTGCCCTGGGGATAGTAGGGGGTGGAGTGAATTAGCGAGATCTGGAAC